>VWYP01011447.1:0-104353 GCA_013400435.1 Pycnonotus jocosus
TTTTCTTTCAATCTTTTTTTTTTGTCCCGTGTTATGGAGTTTCCATGGGTGGTCAGGTAGATGTAAATTTCAACATTATCCCTATCTTAGACAAATATTTGACCTATTTAGTTATGTCTTTTTCTAACTAGTTTTTTTTTTCCTAAACAAGGGTTTTTTTCCACCTAATTTTAATATTTAATATTTAATTTTCATTTACAAAATTCCTGTATGCACAAAATCAGAGACATAGTAATATGAAAGAGATTACGAGTCTGCTGTACCATATTTTGTATATATTTTTCCACTGCTCAAAATGAATATATACATGCATTTTAACCTATAATAGATGGCAGGCAAAGAGCAAATGATAAGCATCTTCACTGATATAAATCAACTTTATTTTGGTCAAGGAAAGGTCCATCTTCCAGTACCTTATGTATAATGGTGTCACTCTCAGTGTTTGTGGAAAACACAAAAGAGCAGTGAAAGCATAGGCTGACATTTCCTGTGGCCACAGAGCCTCTGACAGCTGTTGGTTTGGTCACCTCCTCATGAGAAATTGTCCCATGTTTTAAAGCCCCCAGAGCCCTTGCTCCTGGATGAGTCTGTCTAATATCTCCTGGAACTGCTATTTTAAACTTCACAATATCCCAACGTACTTATTTCCTTGATTTATATATTTATTTTATTAGTAGTGCCTTTTAAAAGAGACATTATGGCAGCTGATCATTTTACTCTTTTCATCCACTACCATGTTTTTGGGAAAAGGGTAAAAAATTGTTCTGGTTCAATATGTCACTACTCAAAAAAAGTTCATAACATTGGCTTTCCCTTTAAAAATTGTTGACTTTCAATGACGATTATCAGCTATCATGACAAACAGTCAACAATTAGGCAGGAATAAAATCTGTACCTTTTTGTTTGTTTTTAAATTCTCTGACATATACTCAACTTATCTAAATTTTAGGCAGCAGTCTGGAGGAACTTTGTCTTTAGCTGAAAGAGAAAGGAAACTCATGTGATTAAAAAAAAAAAAAAAGCTTCTACTTTGGAGGAAGCTGTTGTAACCAGCTGTTAGGATCATTATAGCCCAAAGTGCATCTGCCACCCATGAATATTTTAAATACACTGAAGAGTTTTGAGTTTTAAACACATTTCTTATTTCCTTTAGTCCTTGAGGCATTTCACATACATGAAGATGGCATAATAAATCATGCTCAAATTATCTAGAATTTACTTTAATTAAAAGTTATGAATTTATATTGTGTTTTATAGGGGAAATAAATTTTAAACCCCAGAATCACTTTTTGAATGCAAAATTTACCACTGTACACATTTTTTTGTCATAATGATGGAAGTATATAATGTTTAATATTTCTGCAGTATAATTCTCCCTCACTAAGTTATTTGGAACATTTACAATTTTTTATCTTCAGATAAACAAGCCTAATTCCTGATGAAGCTAAGGAGCACACTTAATACTGGCTAAATTACAAAGAAGAAAGTTTTGTCTGATAAATGCAGCTTTTATTCTGAGAATGCATTTCCCTTAAAAAAATATTGCAGTTGACACGAAGACCTAAATAATGATTAGATGAAGGTTTATTTGTAAAAGTTTTATTTCTTGCAGCCTGAGCCATCCCCTTTGATTTCCCATTAAACTTCATCTGTATTTGAAAATTAAATAGTCTAGGGGTCATTTGGCCCTCAGGCACCAAATTTGCATAGTGCATGCCCATACTGCTGCACTCTTCCTCTGCTAGGCAGAGCCCTCTCATAGGTGCTGGTTTTTGGGAGAAGTCCTGTTCTCAACATTATCTGTGAGGATAAAACATGAGACAATCAAAATCTGTGCCACAGGCCCTGTTCACCAGAATGCAGTACCCTGTTTCAGTGTTTGGACCCAGACTCCTGCATGTTCACTTTATTATTCAAATAGTTAATGGTATATCAAAGGGTTTTGTTCTTCAGAGAGGAATGGTTGGTTTTGAACTATTTATTTAGACTGCTACAGCTCAGTATTTGGCTTGACATCAGCAAAGGACAAGCCAAGCCACATGGTATTGCTTATTTTCCTTGATGGGCTTTTTTTTCTTTCTTTTTTTTTTTTTTTTGGGTGTTTTTTTTTTTTTTTTTTTTTTTTTTTTTTTTTTTTTTTTTTTTTTGAAAAAAAAAAAAAGAAAAAAAAAAATAGGCAGGGAAAAAAAAAAAAAAAAAAAGGAAAAAAGGTGTCAGTGATCACTTCAGTTCTCCCTTTACCAAAACAGAAACATTTAAAAATCTTTTAACTTAGTCTATTCAAATAAAAATAATCAGTGTCAATTCTTCATACCAATTTACCTCTTCACACAAATAATATGGTTCCATTACAAAAAAAAACACAAGTCAGTTTTCCTTATATCAAAAGGTAGAAAAAGCTCTTTATGGAAAATGTTCATGAATATTATATAAAAAAACAAACAATGACAGTGTGCAGCTTCTGAAGATCTGCTGATTTTTGAAGATTGCTTTGTAGCTTACATATCCAAATTTGTTTAAGGAGTTCAGAGCAGCACTAACCAAACAAGAGGTAAAGCTGTTCAAAATTTCTGTGCATACATTTGCTCATTGATGCTCATATTAAGGTCCTGATTGTTTTTGAAGGAGTGTAGCACTGTACTCAATGTTCACTGCAAAAGAACAAACACACAGGAACAGCACTGGGCTTTTCCTGTTGTGATGTTATGACCATTCTGAGGTGATGTGTTATCTTCCTACACCCAACAGGTGTCAGAGCCTGTTGTCAGATCCAGTTTTCAGCAAGAGGGGAACTCTTTGTGTTTACCTCTGAAGAGGAACTGAAATGATGGTAGCACAATGCAAGAAGAACATTGTCATTTGGGAGAATAAAAAGAGGTGGGATGTGACTACCCTTGCTCTGGCTAACAACAAGCTCAATGGTGGCTGCAATTGCAGTGCAAAAAAATAATGGAGAAGAAACATCAAGGTCAGGATTCACAGTGTAAAGAAAAACACCTGCATTTAAATCTCAATGTATAGATATTTGCATATATAAATTAGATATCTCTCTAATTAGAGACAGTGGAGATTTCCATGGGGATGACTTACTTGCCAGCACACAATGGTTACTGCCAGCAGAGATGCTCCAAGCCAGGCTTGTTGTGCCTGCTCTCCTGTTGCTGCTGCAGAGGCCAGGGTTGCTGTAGGGTTCCTGTGTGCCCTTCCTGTTCAGCTGGTGTGGGTGTTGAGAATGGGCAAAATGTCCCTGCCTGCCCGTGCCCAGGGAAGGGAGTCAAACCCACTGTCAGCACTGTCAGTGACCCTGGAGGCTCCAGTGTGGTGCTGGGGTGTTTGTGAGCAGAGCTCTGGCCTCCACAATGGGCAGACAGAGCCCATCCACCTCACAGGTAATAAGGGCATCTTCATGTGTTGAGTCTGGACCTGAACCTGACCCTGAAGGCCATTCTCAGTTGCCCACACACCCTATCTCCTGCTCTTTGAGGCACCTGAGAGAGCTTTGGGATCCCATCTAATGTAGTCTAGGGGAAATTTCTAACTACCTGGTCCAGTAGTCACAGCTCAAACAAGAAACCACAGGGCAATGTGATCAATGACCTAAACCTCAACTTCCTGCACATTAAGAAAGGTGTTGAAGAAGTTCTGTGTTGCATTAAATCTTTGGCAGGTCATGCTATAACCCTGTTTTCAGCTTGGCAATGTATTTTTCTCCCTTGACACCATATTTTGTTCTTAATCTCTATTTCTTCTCTTTGCAGGATCTGCAGACTTCCTCAAATCCCAGACACAGTCTCACCCCTTTTTGCATCAGTCTCTCTCAGAGCCTAATTGAGCTGCTTCAAAATGAGTTTCAGAAGAATTTTCCTTGTGGCAATGGTACACCTTGAGCAGTGGATGGCCATCTGCACTACTGTAACCTTGTGTTAAACATTCTTCACCTCACAGGCACCCAGGGACATATTGTCCTCCTCTTCTTCAACTTCAGTCCTAAAGAAATACTTGAAATGGCAGTTTCATCTGTAAAGTTTAATGAGATTATACACTTCCAGAGCATGCTGAAATCTTCAAATGACATTTTGCACTGAAAATGAAGATTTTCTTTAAAGAAAATGAAAGAGAGATAAAAATGCATGAATTTGAGCTGAATCACATGCTCTCCTAGAGAAAAACAGTATTTTTTTTTCCCAAAAATTCAATAAATTTTTTGTAACCTCAACACTGAAACAAAATAAATAAGAGGTTGTAGACAAACTGCATATAAGAGAAAAGAAAACTTTCTTGTCCCAAAGCAGATTTGGACTAAGAGAGATTATGCTTGGCAAATGAATACTCTAGAAATAGAAACAGGATGTCCAAACTCAAACTGTGACAGGGAGGTTTGAGATTCCTATTGTCACTTATTTTTCATAAGAAAGCACAGTAATCAGGAGGTTTATCATGAAAATATTCCTTGAATAAAATGGAAAAATAAAAAGAGAGAAATAAATCACACGTTCCGATTTCTCATACTACTGGTTGTTATCCTTTCTCCAGCCTTTCTCTCAATGGCAACAAATCCCTTTTATCAGGCCACCCAATCTTCTATGTTGAATTGTAAATGTTATGGAAAGTCACTTTGTAAGAGGTGAACTAAAGAAAAACTCTGCACTAAGAAAAAGTTAGTGTTCTACATAACTGAAAATACTGCGTAGCTGCTATTCATATTCAAATAAGGAAAGTAATTTCTTTTCAGAAGCAAAACTTGGACAATCTGCAAATTTAGGACCAGTGACAAAACATGAAAGTGATTTTCAGCTGACAAATGAAAAACCATGATACATAGTAAAGGCAGAATTTCAATCACTGGTTGTATAACTAAGAAAAAACCTCATCAATTCAAGGTTAAACTGTTTTCTGAAACATCAGTATTGCTTTTGACCTTTCTGTTCTAACTTTTAAGGATGTCTTTTCAGAGAAGCTGTTGATTTCTGCATTGCAGGATCTTATTTAAAATTAAAAGCAAGTACCAAAAAAGATTCAAGTAATTAAATGCATTAAACACTGGAGCAAATCAATTTGTTTTTTACAATCTCTACTACATTTGCTGTACAAAGAAAACATTCTAGCAAGTGAATGCTCTTTTCTCCAGCTTTCTAATCTGTAGTTTTGTTGAATCTAGACTAAGTCCTATTTTGATACAGAAACTAAAATCAGTGTTAGTGAGATCTGTACTTAATGAAATGGGTTATAAATGAGTGCAGTGCCTTTTCCAACTGCTAATTTGAAGACAATTTGCACAATGCCGTGTGCATTCTGCATTGTGAAAATATATTTGGGTAAAGACAGAGGCAACAGCTGTGACATTTTGTGCATGTCTAGATTGTTGGGATTCCTTAGAATAGTCCTCAACAAAATGGTGCTGCTGCTGCAATCATCTTTGTATGACAATCCATAGTGCTGAAAGCCAGGCTACATTCTTCAGTTTCCTTTTAAAAGTATTGGATAAAATCTTGGCTCCAGCAAAGTCAACTCAAAATGAAAATTACCATTGACATGAAATGGGCCCAGGTTTCTCTCATGAGCAAAAAATAAATCCTGTTTTGCTTGAACACCCATATTTGAATCTACATTTTTCTTAGTTATCTTCCAAAATGTAAGTGCACTGTGTGTTTTATCAAAGCACACTGAGCTGTTTCATAGATTTTTTTTTCAACACTTGAGGCAGAAAAAGGTTATTGATCAATCTTATGCTAAATGCTTTGTTTGTATGTGTGTACTCACATGATGGCAGTATTTCCTGCATTTTTTGGTACTGCTTTAACAGAAATATTATTACACTTATTTTATATTAAGTGCAAAACCAAAAATATGTCTGTTTACAGCACAACACTAAGATATAATTTGTAGAGATTTTGTGGGTAGAGAAATCTACCTTTCCCTTGGCTTGAGTTATTCTATAACTTTACATTCAAGTTATATGCATGAGATAATAGTTGGCATGGAATGACAATAACTGTATTAAATTATAAATATGTTCTCAATATTTTAGATTATATATAGAAAAGTTGCTGCAACTGAGGATTGGTTGTTTCAGACATTCATTAATTGAATATGGGTTATTTGTTAGAATCAGGTCCAAGTTAGTAACAGTGACCAAAAAGTTAATAATTCCTTACTCTGTTTAGGAGATTTACTGGAAATCAGTGCACTGCTTCAGCCCCCATTGTAGCACAGAACTCCCCCTCGTCTTTTGCAAAGCTGCCATCAACATCCAGGTAGCTTCCACCAAGGCTTGATATGCCACTTGAAAAATCAAGAAAGGAGAAAAGAGAAGTTATTGAAGGTGCTGAACTACAATTTTCAGTTTTTCTGTTAGTGTTGCAAAGTCTTTAAGGGAAGATTTGGCTTTAAAGAGCAAGAATATTTGTGGAGTTTTTTATTCATGTTTGGAAGAAATAAGCAGTATGATAAGGATTTAATTGTGAAATGCTTGTCAAAGGAAAGGTTCAGCTGTCTCCTTCAGGTAAGCATGAAACAAAAAGTACGTCTGGTAGACTAATGCACTCATCCCAAGACTTGCTCTAAAACTGCAAATTTGTAATATCTACAATTTTTTATTTAGGTTAATTTTATGGAATACATCTTGCTTAGGTAGCAGGGGGAAAAGAATGTTTTTCCCAAACAAAATGTGCTCAATGGATGCTACTTTCAGGAATAACATCTTGAAATGGCTCGTACAAGGGCCATCCATTTTCTTACATAAATGCACCACAAAAAATGTGACTCGTGTCATTTCTATTGTGTAAATATTACATTTAGCCAGTTATGCTGCACTGATTAGGTATCTGTGGCTAAATGAACACATTCAGAAAAAGAAAAACATTTATACATTTGATGGCATCCTGTTTTTTGTCTCTGATTCAGTCTTTGTTCTGCCAAAAGTGCCAGAGATAGCAATGGAATTTGGACTACATTCTGATTATAGCTATCAGGACAAATCTGAGCTCCATTCATTTCAGTTCAGGGAATATAAATACCCTTCATTTTAATGGGTATTTTTCCAACTTAATCTCCCCAAAAAATCAAATTAAAAAATTGAATTTCTTGGAAACCAAATCCAGAGCCATTTGTTGTCAGAATATCACCAAAATGAGTATTTGGAGTGGAACTTGATTGGACAAAGTGTATAATGGGCAGATCAGTGGGAAAGAAAAGGGCGTAGGCAAAGAACCTTTGTTGGCAAAAGCAGACACTGAGCCTGAAAGAAACAAAAATTTCCAAAGACAACCACCTAGCTGAAATTACATCTTACTGGGGGGATAAACTATTTTTATTCCTTAAATTTACAGTCCAAACTTCTCTTTTACTTTTCCTCCTTGAATTTCTGTGAAAGGGAAAAATAGTATCCCAATATGACATCTTTCCAATATTCAAATTTTTAGACAATTATTTGAGAGTCAGATTTTTTCCTTCTACTTTTTTTGACTCCTGCAGAAAGCCACAGTTGACTATTGCTGAGTGTGTGAAATTAGTGACATAGAGGAATCATTGAAAAAAAGGCATAGAACAGCCATGAGTGGGTCTCCAAGTTCACCATTTCCATGCATTTAGTACTTTGTAAAAATAAACTGAATGTTTAAAAGTAGGGACAGAGAACTCTGTTTCGTTACGGTTCTCTCAGCTTAGTTACTGACCTGAAGTTAAATTCCACTGAACTCCCTTGGAATGAAATAACTCTTTCCATCTCTAGGATAGGTTGAAAAAATAAGCACTGTGATTGCACTGGTAAATCAGGACTGTCTGTGGTCAGGATAATTTACATTTGAATCCATCTTGGGTCTGAGGGAAAATTTGCAGGAATTATTTTTTGATTGCATCTCAATCAGTTAACCCTTTCGCACAGTCACATACAAGAAATGACACCATACTGAATAGTTACATTAGACATTTGGCTTCTTTAGGAACTATTATTGCACTGGTAAATCATAGGGGTTCCTTATAAATGAGAAAAAGAAGTTACCAAAATATTTTTGATTGTTATTACCAATGCAAGAACGTTCACCTTTTTCATGGCATAGGGTTGTTTCTGGTGTTTCAATGACCTTACAAATTCCCTCCCCACAGTTTTGTGTTGTGGCAGAAAGCACAATGCCAGACCTGCAGTTGTGACTCTTTAGTTTGCTGAAGTAAGTCAAAGTACAGATAAATGTTTATGTACTGTCAAAGTACTTAAGAATAAACGTAACAGCATGCAGTAGGCAGGCAGCCATGCTATAAACTTAACCTTGTACTTTACTTTCTGCTCTCACTTTACATTCTTCTTTCTTCTTTTGGCATCCTTGGCAACATGGCATTTCTTTCTCTCTTTCTCTTGTCAGAGTTTCTAAACAGTGAAATCTGTTCCAAGCCTATATTAGTAAGTCAAATTTAGTAACATACCACTCTAATAATGTTAACAGAGCACTGGAGTTCTTAGAACTTGCCAGAGCCTTTTACAGTTATGGGGTGATGTATCAAAATGATTCAACACAACTCAATGCTCTGATGTGCCCTGATGAGCCTAGAGTGGGGACAGAAACATCTCTTTCAACAGGAGATTATTTCCTGATGGAGTTGATCATGCACAATACTTGTGTTTTTAATCCCTGTCTGAGGCCAGGTAGATCAAGGACATAAAATTGACCCATGGAAAGGTTTCTCACAATAACTGTGTTCTTTGCTTGTACAGAAGTTAATTGTCTCTCCATTACAGTCCACTTATACCTGCCATATGTTGTCATTCATTATTTACAATTTCCAGACTCATCATCAGATCATTAAAGCCATTTATTTTACATCTAGATAATTTAAAAATATTTTATTATGAATTATTTCATAACTATGAGAACAATCAAAGACTGCTGTGTTTGTTTGCTTGTTTATCTGGGCTTTGAAAGAAACAGGAATTTGATTGAAATCATGTGGGCTTGCTGTCCTCTTGCATGAGAAGAATTTGTTCTAACAAATATTCAGCTGTAGTTTTTGGCTGTTGAGGCACACTTTGAAATGCCCCGATTGCTAAAATAAAAGCAAGTAATGGAAATTCTTACAAAAGAAATTCTGATACATTCTCATATGAGGATCTTCTTTTGTAATGAAATTACTTTAGAAAGAGAAGCACCACAAAATACAAAGTTTTGCTAAAATGCATTGTAAATATAATATAAAATTGCTCTGATTGAATCAATACATTTTAGGCAGTTTGAGTCTTTCCAAGGAGAAAGACCTGAACTTCATAAAAAATTACCAAAAAGATCTCATATAGAAATATAAATCTGACTATGCACATGGTCTGGTTGAACAAAATCCTTGAAATAAACATAGACAGTTGGTAGATTTTCTGATAACTACATAATGTTTTTTTATAAAAAAATACTATATTGATGACTCCAGCGGAACATAAATGACATCTTAGACTATTTGTTTTGTCATTCAACACACTTTTTTTTTCTTTTGTGGAACTAGAGTTATTGTAAGTGCTCTGCTCAGTGTGCTTTAATTTGAAGGTGAGCCAGTGCCTTGTGTCTGAATTCCTTTGGTTTATGGATGGTATTTATCTCTCATTTCTAGATGGTGTCAGTGAGATATGTAGCACATAACATTCGCAAAATGGCACATTTCTTTTAAGTCATACATCTAAAGGGAGAGTCGTGCTTCATTTGGAGAGGACTGCCAGATGACAATCCAGAACGGATAAGGACAGATTCCTCAAGGCTTCAATCAAGCATGACACACTCAAACATTGTGGATTTTCCAGCTCCTTGCCTTTGGACATTCCCAGATCAGAAATGAAACTATTTCAGGTCTCATTTTATGGAACTTAGCTTTCCCCTTAAGGGTCCTACCATCCTCACCAAGAGCTCTGAACTGAAGCTGGACATTGTGCTACCAAGTTCTGAGACCTGGGGTTTTTTATTAAGTGCAAAGTCTAACACATGTATTTTCCTTAATTTTTCAAGAAGAATGGGCTAGATCTCAGACTTGGTATCATCCAGCAGAATCTGCTGTGTGGCACTGAGGCAGAAATGTGCATATGGAACAGAGAATAGAAACCATAATCTTCAAAGCACATGCAGATGCTTGATTTCTTTTAACCATAAATGATGGTGTGTTGAGTAGACAGCACTTGCCCAATTACACATCCTTAGCACAAGGAATATCCCCAGGAATGGTTATCCTCTTTTCCTTTACATATTGGATTCTTTATAGGCCTGCTGTGCTAAAAAATACTCCATAAGGCAGGAAAGAACATGGTCTCCTAACTGCTAAAATGCCTCTTGATATTTAACCTAGGTTTTATTTTGCTCATTTTCATAAGTAACAAGAGTTTACTTTGACTTTAAAATATCAGAACATGAAAGGAAAATGGGGCAGACTGGGATCATAAAATGCTGATTGTTAAAGGTTTTTATATCACTGACATTATTTGGACTCAAGAGTCACGTAAATGTGAAAAATATATTCCTTAAATAGCCACAGCCTTCTTTATGATCCATGATTCTTTTTAATTCCATATTCAGAATTATATTTTAAACTAAATATTCAGATTTGAGGAAATGTCTTTTACTGAGCCTAATTTTTTTTTTTTTTTGAATAGTGGCTATTGTTCTTAGATCATGGCTATGGATATTATCTTACTTTCTTTTAAGACTTCACTTTGAATGGAAATAGAATCTATTTCCAGAAACTTGAACAGAATGGAATAGCTTAGGTAATAACGAGCATTAAGATGAAATGGTATTATCTGGGGAAGCACAGTTCTGTCACAGTAAAGCCAGGACATTTGTCACTTTCTACTCTATTTTATCATATAATACATTTGTAATAAGAATAATGGAACTTGGGCCGGTGTGTTAGTAACAAAAAAACACCTGTAAATAGGCTAGATATCCCTTTCCTTCTTCAGTTCCCTCCATAGCTCAGGCAGGGACCTTATCTCAAGACTGTTTCTTACTCATTTCTTGGTGGATTTGCTAACAGGCAACTTTAACATATAAGAAAGAGAAGGAGAGTGGCAGGTTTAATCTAAAAAAAATGATAATACTTATGAAATGATGATGGTCAAAAGTGAATACAACATTAATATTTTGGTATTTTTTGAGAAAATTACGTGTAATATCCTCATCCTAAATACCCTTTGGATACAAATCTAACCAGAAAATTTAAAAAAGAAGGGTCAAGCATCTATTATAGTAGTTCAGTTCCATCTCTTAAGGACAAACATCTATTCTAGCTGTCATGGACCAGAGTACACAGCAAGTAGCAGGAAATTCAGTATTTGTCACAGACATGATTGTTATTGACTTTGATTTTGTACCAACTCTACCTTTCTTTGGTGAGTTGACAGAACAGCAGGAACCTCTATTGACTGAGAGGAAAGCTTCCTCCCTTGATCTCCATCACACTGGACTGAGACCAAGACTCAGAGTCTGGCAGAAAACCACATAGAAAAGATCATTCTGTTCAGAGAAAGGAAACCTTGTTTATTTCAGCTCCAAGCAGAAACAGACTCTGGCCAAGTCTCCGGGACATGCAATAAAGGGTTGCTTTAGCAGCAGCTGGAGTTTACATGGAGGAAATATAATGTGATACAGCCCAAAATCAGGAAACTCTAGATCTTTGAGGACATGTGTTACAGATTGCAGACACCATGCTTTTATGGATTAAGGTAGTAAGCAGCATGTATTACCTGTGCTGTTACATAAAGCTGGACTTTTGAAAGGTTAACCACATCACTTGATTTATATAAAGTAGTGTGAGTATCCATTATAACTTGCTGTATATAATGCAGACCTTAATCACACTATGTGGCTCAGAGGTACCAGGGTACGGGTGATATTCCTCATTCTTACAGTGTCTTACACTGCAAGTGAATTACTCCAGCAAAACAAGACCACAGACTCAGCAGACACTGCAGATCAGCCAGGAATCAGTTACCAGCTGGTTGTACTTTCATTTTCTTTGCTGGATTCCTTAGTTTATTAATGATTCGTCTGCTCCGATCAACAAAACTTGACTGTGCATGGAACTGTTGGCAACAGCTTTAATGGACTTCAGTTATCTGAGCCAGTTAGCCAGAAGGGTTATTAAATGCTTGCAGACTACTTATCTATTCATAGGGGAAAAATATTTAACCTTTTCCCTTGCAAATGCAAACAAATCATGGAGATGAAGGATATACTACTATCTGCTTAAATGGCACTGCACAGATTATACAACCAATTCTCTGTAGGTCTGTGTTTTTTCTAATTGTACTGAAAATTTCTACCAAAAAAAAAAAAAAAAGTGTGGGTTAGGTGAAGTAATCATCTGAATTGATCCAAATATCATAAGAATTCATGTGGAATGAAACAATTGGAGAAAATAAAAAAGGAAAAAATTACATCTGAATTATTAACAATGACCACAAAAACACTGACCATGAGATTGGCACTCCAAATCTGACCTGCTAAGGAAGCAATATAAATACCACCAGTGCTAGGTCTAGAATATATTTTGTAGTTCCACAAAATCCCTTTATCTCTGAATCAGGCTTGACACTCAGTTTACTTGTCCATACCTGAATTAACTCAGACTACTGATCATGGATTCAAGATAAGACATAAAGACTGATTTAGAACATATTAAACTTTGTTTCAGTAGGTTTTGTTTGATAATATTTTATTTAAAAGATTACACAAGTGAATTTTTTTTATCAGTTCTTGACAAAATAGTTTTATCATCTTCATGTATAGAAGTATAATTGTGAAATGCAGCATTTTCGGCTCTGACAGCTATTTTTGCCTTAATGGCAGTGTTCAAAGTGTGTGAAAAGTAAAATTCATAAAAGCTGCACTCATAACCTGTTACTGTAGATCAATTATCAGCCTATTTTCCTTTTTTATTTATTTCTAATGGCTGAGAAACTTCTCTACATTAAAGAACAACTAGGAAATATTTTATTTAAAAAGCTGCACTCTAAATGACTGCATCTGTTAGAGGAGACAGAGAAAAGCAACTTCTATTTTCCAATATTAACATATATAAGAGGAATGTAGTTTGTTTAGTTAGTCTCAGATATTGAGAGGTGTTATTCAGTTTACAGTACTTTATCTCATGCAGCAGAAAGTTTTTATCTATTCAGAGAACTCTTACGGGGAAGAAGGATTATTCAAATATTATGTAAGCTTTACTTTGACGATTTAAATGAGAATAAAATACACATTTTACATGTGTTTGTGCTGACTAAATTAGGGCTAATAAGTTTTATTGTATTTTCATTAACATACTCCTACCATTGCTGTAGTATCAGACTTGCTTTCTGACTTCTTTCCTGATTTTTCCTATCTTCAATTTATTTGCCTGATGCTCACAGATGTATTTGGCAGTGGCCAGAAACAAGATCCATTCCTGTGCTAGAGCTGTGAGATTCCACTCAAACCAACAAAGCCTCAAAATGAGAGTGACAAAGTCTTTTTGTTCCACACTCCAAGTATTTCTTCATGCCAAGGAAGAATGGCAGGAGAGAGACCTGTGGCCACACCAGCAAGTAAACAGCAGAAATAGCATAAATCAAAGGAGGAGGGAAGTTATCCAGGATCAGCCATAAGCATTTGAACAGAAAGAGTGAAGGACTTGAGTCATCGAGCTCCTTTTGAGCAATTCACTGAGGCTGATTCAGGGTGAGCTGTTTGCATACTTCCTGCATTCCCTTCCTGAACACTGATCCTGGGGCATCTTCAACCTCATTAATACACAGAGACTGCAGTTTCTTAGTCAGAGTGGGACTGGGCCAGATAATAAACATTAGGCACAGACAGAAACTCTTCCTCCATTCTGTGATCCCACCCATGTCTCAAGGATTGGACCGGAGACTGATGAGAGCAGTGAAGTCATCAGTCTTTTCTTATGTGGAGGACAGCTGTGCAGGAAAAAAATGTTCAATTTTAATTTAGGTATTTAAGAAAAATGTCACTTTGTATGACAAAAAGTGACTGAATTAATTCCACAATAATAACACTCCCTGGCTTCATTTCTTTGCCTTCACTGGTTTTAGTTAGGATTTTATGAAGTCAAAAGAGCTAGTTGCTGAA
Organism: Pycnonotus jocosus; assembly: GCA_013400435.1. Classification (NCBI taxonomy): domain Eukaryota; kingdom Metazoa; phylum Chordata; class Aves; order Passeriformes; family Pycnonotidae; genus Pycnonotus; species Pycnonotus jocosus. The sequence continues at coordinate 14,091 of VWYP01011447.1, forward strand.
AAGCATGCAAATAATTGTATTCTCACCACGTCACAATATTAATTTCTTTTGGTTTGTGTTTAATCCACTAAAGGCATTTCAAAGGACAAAATTTCATGGATTCAACATGAAGTAAGTCTAAACAGAAAGATCAATGGCTGCTATTACTCTTCATTTAAAACTTAATTTTGTAATTTCCATTCATGACGTGAACAAGAGGACCATAGAACATGATATCACGAGTTAATTTTCTGTTTCAAAAATTTTAGCCTATTTTTTTGATTCAATAAATGGTAGTTGTAATGTTTTTACTGGACCAGAGACAATGATTAGATAATGAAAAGGCCTTAGGTCATCCAGTTAAGTAGCTAAGATTGATTACTCCTTACTGTATATGTTGGTTATATAAGGGGAGAGGGAAAAAGCAGAAAGATTCAAACAAAAGCAGCATAACAATATTAGCCAGGGAGGATTTTGTTTTTCAAGGACATTGAACAAAGCATTACAATATCATATATCCAATACGTAAAAAGATTTTAGAGACCTTTCTCTACAATGAAATGAAAATCTGTAATTAAAGACATTATGTAGTAGGAAATGAGAAAGTAGGTAAATAAAAAGTTGTGGTTTGGTCATATGGAGATTGACCAATGATTGATGGCAAGAACAAAACAACTTCCCTATGTTATTGAACTCTTGGATTTCATCCTGTGAGTTAACAGGTTTTTTCTTTCGAGTAAATTATTTTTGGGCAATTTCTTGAAATTCAAGCAAAATGAAGCAAAAAAGAAAAAAATTAATTATCTCTTCATTCAGTCAGCTTCCTACAATACAAATCAAAAAGCGGTTGGATTTAGAAAGAGAACTGCATGTATAATAAGCATGTATAATAAATGTGAGGATTTAGATATCAATATAAATTTTTAATGATTTTTTTCTTATTAGGAAAAAGAATATATTTTGACAGACCACAAATCAACATTTTTTTAAAGGAGAGTTTATAATGTGAGCTTCCAAACTACACTTCTACTTTACTGTATGCCTAATGATAGACCCTATTGAGAACCTCAGATTCTCCTTGCACACTTGACCTGATATCTGGTGACATCTGGGACATTGACAGTCTAAAAGATTGTAATTTTCCATACATTTCACACTTTTCATGTTATCATTCCAAAACTCTCTCTTTAAATGTAGGTGAAGTATTTCAGCAGGAGAAATCTGAATGACTGAAAGGATTTTCTTTCAAGGAAGTGCTTTCTTCTTGAATCTTCCCTCATTAAATAAATAGTTAAATGTAATAATTGAATGTACCACTGATCTTTCTAAATTCATATTTGGAGACAAGTATTTCTTCTAGCATAAGTTATCTTGAACTACAAATGCAATAATTTTATTTGACTAGTTTTGAATCCTTTAGCAAAGCCCTTGAAACCAAGTGCTCTGCAGAGACCCACACACTTCAAAGCATTTGTCAGATCATGTTAGAAATGTTATGATATGACACAAAAAAGGTAGACTTGATAATTTCATAGTTCTACTCAGGGTTGCTGAGAGAGATTATAATTAGATCTACACAACCCCAAAAAACCCTAGTACCTCCGTGTTTCCATTTAGCAGCCTTTTCCATTGGTTGAATCTTGTTTCTTCAGTAGGCGAACCAGAAAACAGAGTTCTCTTTCTCTTGCAAATGAAAATAAGCAGATGGGGGAAATCCACAGTTGCTGTGTGCTCACCCGGTGTTTGAAATATGAGGAAGTTCGTAACAGAAGCCCTCAAGCTTCCATCAAAGGAGCCAAGGTAATAGATACACCAACTGTGTTGATACTAAAATGGCTGAAACATCACAATTCTTTTTACAGACCTCATGGCTTGATGTCTACCAAAAGTAAACATCAAATCTATCTTGAGCAGGTTACCTCAGCAACCTCCTCGTAAAAGAGGAGCCATTAGATTGTCCTCTAATGTTTGCAGAACCTGAGATCATGTAACAGAATTCCCTCTTGTCTAGCAACTCACCTCCACCAATACTCCAATTTCTTCAAGAATTTTTAATAGACTTTTTCTCTTTAGATGTTGAATGTGCCCATTGAGTTTGAAGGATTGACCTATTCACCCCTGGGCTTTTTAGGTGTAAGAAAACTTCTGTAGGCCAAAGCCATAAAAGGATCTGGAGCAAAGTAACAGTTAAATTTCTTTTGCAAACAAGACTTTGCCAGAGATATTGGGCAAGAGCTGTTGGAATTTTTCTTTCCAGTTTTCAGTTTATTGGAAACAAAAAATGGAAGCAATAGAAAACAGTAGAGCTTTTTCGGGGTTTTTTTCGGTTCACAGGTGTGTATCTATATACATCCCCCATCTATACCGTGTATAAAAGGCAATTTAGGTATTAGGACAGCATGTGGGAGGGACTCCATGCTGGAACAAGGGAGGGGCTCCTCTCCCTGAGCAGCAGCAGAAACAACTTGTGATGAACTGACTGGAACACCCATTCCCTGTCTCCCAGTGCTGCTGGTGGGGAAGAGGCAGATCTTGGAAAGTAGGGAGGGGTGGGAGGAGGGTGCTTTTAAGATTTATTTTACTTCTCATTATCCTGCTCTTGTTTCATTAGTAATAAATTCAATTAATATCCCCAATTTGAGTCATGTTTTGCTCATGATGGTATCTGGAGAGTGATCTCTCTCAGTCCTTATCTCAACCCATGAACTCTTGGTTATATTTTCTCTCCCTTCACTTGTGGAAGGGAGTGTTAGAGAGGTTTCAAGAGGTGCCTGGCATCTATCCAGGGTCAATCCACTACAGGAGGTAAAGAGATTAAGAGGCTGTGTGGGTGCTCACCTTGTTTGTTGGGGCCATTAGCCACAACTTTTAAGTTGGTTTGGGTTTTTTTAAAAAAATATTTAATATCACTTTTCCATCTTCATTTCTATCAGCCAGATTGCTTTAACTCCCATGTCATTACAGTAACATTCTCATTGGATGCAGAGACCAAAAGGTTATTAGTAGATCTTAGTGAAACTATTTCAAAATTTACCAATCCTGACTTTGAGCTATTCTGTTTGTTTTCTGGCTCTCATTTGCCATTAAAGAAACATTTGTCACTGGTTTTTTTTCCTCTGTAATGAATTGTTTCAATGCGCTTCCTGATCTCTCACGTGTAACATTCCTTCTTCACTCCTAATCTCCTCCTTGAGATGATTCATGGAGTTATGCCTGGAGCCCTCCTCTCCACTCTGCTCACCCTCCTTGTGGTGATAACTCCAGATGTTTTGTGCATTGTTTAGAGAGATTTCAAACCTTTTCCACACCTAAATCTTTGAGTGACTTTGCTCAGTTTACTTACTTTACTGCCTTCCTAGTTGATTAGAGCTTTAAAACTTGAGAATCTTACCATATTTTTCTATCATTTCTTTCCCTTACAATTTGTTTGGAATTACTTCTGAAATACCTTATTAATAAATGATTGACTATGAGCAACTATAAAGTGAAATAATTTTATCTTTTATATTATATTTGTCCTTATTTTGAAAGATTATCAGGTTTTATGGAGAAAAACTACAATCGAATAATTACTTGAAGAAATTTCAATGGCAAAATTAAAAAATACCAAAGAATACTGTAATCAGTAACAATTTCTTTGCCAACCCAATTGTTGAATTAACATCAATTCCATGTATTTTACAATTTATAAATTGTATTGAAGAGTGTTTCACTAATCAGGTGAAACACAAGCATACAAAAAGTCAGAAAAACATTCTCTCTTTCTCAAAGGAATCTAATTAACATAGTAACTCAAATGCCATAAACCAAATATCCTATTCAACAATATGCAATTTTACATGTGCTTTTGCTTTTAATTCATATATCATTTTTCGATCTCTTTGTACACTTAGAGAAAGAAAATGTATAGAAAGATTGGAAAGGCCATCAGGGTTAGGAAAATGTTTCCCATTATGTGAGAACAGAAGCTGTAAGAAATTTTACAGGAAGCCAAAGAAAATGGAATTAATTAGGTATTTTCTTTTGATAAAGTGACAACAGAAGATTCATTTCAAGAAATCAGTGTCTGTTTTATTAAGGAAGTTTTTAGAGTGGTAAAGAGCAACAAACCTGCATTTGATCTCTTCATGTAATCAGTTGAATTTCAATACTTATGATATCAAATGTAACTTTCTATCCAATTTTGGATGTTTGTAAACTTTAACCATCTGATCTTTTTTATATCTGCCCAGAGTCAGCTCAGTGCAGTGCAGCATTGGACAGAAACTAGGACAAGTGTGTCATAATCTATTTTCAGTGTATTTATACAAGCTCTGGTAGAATTAATGAGAGATACTGAATATAATAACTAGAATTTCTATTATACTTGTGAAAAACAACAATTTAATTAGTGTAAATGGATCAACATTTAATGTAGGAATTATTGTCCTGTTTGAATTGTCTATATAATTTAAACACATCTTGGTAACAGGAAAATAAGCAGTACTCTCCATCTGTAAAAAATAAAAGAGATGAATCAGTCACAGTCTGAATATGTTTAACATGGAGCTTGGCAGTAATTTATATGAAAATCCAATGCCTGATTTTAAACAAGTATTCTTTGAAACTTAACAGATACAGTTTTCCAAAAGAATCATCAGAGCTCTGTAAATCATACATGTTTTCAATAAACATTTGGAATGTAATTTTTCTACAATAAGTATCCTATTGAATTTAGTTATATTTAAAAACAGTTGCTACACAATTCCTACAGACAAAACCAAATGGCCAATATAAATGGATTTGCCAAAGGTCAGTGGTTATGAAGGAAAGATGCCCACTGTATATATAGACTTGTTCATATTTATATAGATATAATTCCTTCACACACACACATATATATAGCCTGAATATTTCCTTCATGTTTTCACATTTTCATCTTTATATATATATACGTATTTCCTTTCTCATACATGCATACATTTAGACCATGCAGTGTTTCAATCAAATTTTCAAAAGCAAATGTATTTGAAATAAAATTGCTACAATTATTTGCCTTTAAAATTCAGATTTAATTCCCTTTTAAGACATAATATCTCTAATTGATTTCACATCAAGACTGGTACATAAGAAACACAGTATAAAATAATTTCCCTATAGACTGCAGAAGTTTGTGTATAAAGTACAGACATCTGCACTTAAAAAAATGTAAATGTCTTCTTTTGACCATAGTTTCCCTACAATCTCTCTCTAAAACAAATAATTTGAGGTTGTTTCAGTGAAGCCATCTTAGTACTGAGCAGATTCTTTCCACAAACAGCCCACTGTATTCCACTGACTAGAAAAGTAGCCTATAGTAATAAGTTCAGAAGTAAATTAGTGCATTACAAGCCCATAACTTAGACTCTAAATTCTTACAGTCAGGAAATCATATATTTGATGTATCTTTGTCTGAATTGCTAACATAATTTTAAAGAGTAGTCACAAAAATGTTAAATTTTTGAATTCTGTAGGATGAAAAATCTCTACACAAAAATATATATCAATCTATCTCTGAAACACCTATACTGAAAACCAGTGTATTTTACATTTAGTTAGACTATTTTTTATAATTGATAATATTTTGTTTTTAATGTGAATTTACAGCAAATAGCTATGCACTAAAGTGCAAAATAAACATCACTGATTTTGAAATAATTGAGAAAAAACCCACATCTTATTTATTTCGTCAAAAGTATTTTTAACATAGGAATATATCTTGGTGAGAGAAGACTTTATAGAATGGATGTTTACTTAAGAAAAGCATCCTAGAAAAATTTTGGCCTATGCTTTCTCCAGAGTACTATTAAGGGAATATAGGTTAGATCTCATTTTTGATGACAAGGAATCTATTTATGACATGTCAGAACTTTCTCAATCCAATAATACAGCTTTGATTTTATTAAATTTTTGTTCTTCGTGTCGTATGCTGAGCCCTGATGTGTTTCAGTTTTGAGATGAAACTTTATTGTAACAATCTTTGTTACTGACATTCCACACCATGAGGTGACAGGATTTGCCCACTGGAAAACACTGAGAATTGGCTTCATGGGGAATATTAATGCAGCCACAGTGTGTTAGAAGCCTAGATGCACTACCCTGGCTGAGATACAATAATTTCCCTGAAGTGAACCCCAGCCATAAATCTGGCAGGCATACCAGTATCTTCTTACTCATCTCACATTCCCAGCAGGGCCTGCTGAGTTTATCTGGCTCTACAGTTTCTGTCTGGCATGAAGTATCCCAGGAAAGGCACAAGGAATGTCAGGGCTGAATGGGGTCTGACTGAATGAAGCTTAGAAGCCACTTGTTGCCAGCACCCTTCTTAAAAAAGGAAAGAAAAAAATATCCCCAAACATTAACGACTGAAATATGCTATACACAAGTGTATAAATTGAAGATAAATTGAGCCCTAAAACTCGGGGGAATGTTACAGGAGGACCAAGATAGGAATTAGGTCAAGGGTGAAAAGAAAAGCCCAAAGTAATAAATAAATCCCATGTTCAAGAAGAAAGGGTTCTGATTGTTTACCCACTTCAAATCCAAACTGACTTCTCCTCAATTTTTATCCCTATTTCTTTGAACAATTCCATACTTTTATGGAGAAAAAAAACCCTTCCAAACTTAGAGAAACAACTCAATAAGATATTCTCTTGCCCTTTTAACAATTGGGAGTTATCCTGCTAAGAAAAAGCATATTAGATCAAGTATGTCTGTAAGTGTACAACACAGAGTTCTTAAACAATCAAACGCCCTAAACCCCCTCATGTTTTACCACAAATGAGAACCTTTAAAATCACCAGAAAAATTTGTCAATTCTACAAGTGTCAATCTGAGTTCTGGGTTAGGGACAGCTAAATGTACTAGTCATGCTGAAGATTCCACAGAATATTTAAAGTGGATTGCATGAGACTTTTATCTGAAGTTATAAAGCTTTGGCTTTATATGGTAAATTCTTCAAAGATTACTACATAAAATATTAATGTTTTGTTGCTTCTAAATAAGTAGTAGATCATTGAGCTCCTTGGCATGACATTACACATTGTAACAAGTGCGTGTTTTCACAGAGAGCTGTGTGGAAGAGGGAAAATATCAGCTCAACTCAGTGAACTTCTAAATATATTCTGTTTGGAAAATAAAATTCCTGTTTCATTTCCACTCCTGATTTTTTTCTACAATTTTCCCTATGTTCAACATGGTTGAATAACCCTTTTAATTTATTTTAAATTATTTATGAAATTAAAGAGGTATGCAAAGGGTTACTGCTTGGTACCTCTTGAAAGAATTCCCTCAGGTCTTGCCACAGAGTCAACAGTAATTTCATCTTAATGAGTTATTACTCATCAGCTGTGCAACAGGAGCTGACTGTGCATATTCTTCCCTCACCTGAGGTCTGAAATAAGGTGTGTTTAATCTAAATTATGCTCATTACTAGCTTTAGCTCAAGTTAATGGGTTTTACTTTGCAATTTGCAAAGCCTATAAGCATAAACAGTCAATGCACAAGATTATACTACAGATTCACTAAGTCCAGTAATCAAAGGTGTTTTATAAACCCCAGAACTGCATAAAAATACAAGGAAACTTTCCTTTATAAAGTTCATATAAAGTTTACTGTAATGGATAACAATGCAAAATACAACCATGGTTAATTATTCAAGTTTCAGTACAATTACATCCTAGAGTTCCAAGTAACTCCTTTCTAAAGTTCATTAAGATTCAAGGTAATATATTTGCTTTAAAATGGTTAAACATTGAAAGAGACATATGCTAAAGTAACCACTTTAACTAACTAAAAATTCTGTATGGCTGAAGGTTGACTCCATCTTGGTAAGACTGAAAAAGTGAATAGGAAATATGATAAGGGGAAACTACACTTTAGTACTAAAAAGTAGTAATACAGTGGCTGAGAACCTTAACTTTCAAGAAATTGTGCAATTCCAGTGTACTTCTTTAAAAGTTCATATAGGATACTTTTCTTTTTTTTATGGAGACTCTATATCAGGGATGATAAAAAAATTCCAAAGAAATTAACTAAGGGTTTTTTTGTTAAGGAATTAGAGCAGTGGGGATGTCTAGGTGTATCAGATATCAGGAAAGAGTGAGATGGTTTGCCATGTTTCTAGGAGTTTATGTCAATATAATTAATTTGTTTTACTAAATTCCTTGGGAGCAGATTGTCATAAAGCTGTAATAAATGAGAACAGAATTAAGAGATTGTTTATGATCACTGAGTTCATATTTGTATAAAAATAGATGGCAGAGATGATAAATACCACTATCTTCTGTGCCTAGTATTCTTCACAAGATCCCTTAGAAAAACAGAGGAAATTTATACTTTTGACTTCCAACACACAGAAAAGAATTGTTTGTCATGTGCATGTAAGGGTTCCTAACACAAATTTTAAACTCTGATAGATGATGTGTTTATCATATAAATTAACTTTAGCTTGCATAGCTATTAATTCAGATACTTTGATGGTGATATCAGAATGACAAAGACCCTGGAAAAAGGCAAAGTATTACACATTGTTTAATTCTTGTAGGGAATTGAGAGCATGATAAATTCCATTCCTATGTGTCTGTTTTAACAACTGTTGATAATGTAGATAACAAATGTAATAACTTTTGGAAACTGGACAATGGAGAGGGGAAAGAATGAAAAGCAAAACACATTTTTCTCAGAGTCCTTTAGCAGGTGCTTTTATTCAAACATGAGTGCGTTTACATTCCCTTCAAAGAACTCAATCTGCTTTCCAACTTCAGTGCATGTTTTGGTGTATTGTGGGTTAATGACACATTCTATTCAATTGATCTAAAATATACATAAAGAGAAGTAGGATGACATGAGACTAAGTTCTTAGGCTGCAACATTTTTGTGAATCAACATTCTTCCCAGAGCAAGCTCTTCTGACACAGGCAAAGGGAAAACACTGTTCAGTTGACCTGAAAGTAGCAAGGTAGCACCTCTAAGGAGAAATAGAGATAACTTATTTCAGATTAGCCACTTATGCCAGATCTTTTCAGTCAGACTAAACCTCAAGCCTGGCTGTTTCTGACTACTCATGGCAAATATGGTGTGTACTGTATGTAAGGTACAGTTGTAAATGCAAATTTTACCCAAATACACATGTTGGGGATTTCTACCCACCTCAGATTCAACAGCTTGCACTTCCTCCCTGATCCAGCTATTTTATTCAATCTCCTAATCCTTCCAGATCTAGTCAGATATAAAATAGATCCCTTACTGGTAATTTTCACCCTCATGCACTTCAATTATCTCCTTGCAGGCTTCTCCTCTCTGGTTTTCTTAGCTGCTTCTCTGTTCTTGTTCTGAGCTTGAGTTCTTTGTGTTGTGAGATGTGAAAGGCAGGAAGCCACATTCCTCTTTTCTGTTTCATTGTTCCAGACCCTGTCAGGCACCTCGGTGCCTTCACATTATTCTCTGCATGAAATGCTCATCATCGGTTCTGCCTGGGTTCTTGTGAAGCTTCTAAATTCTGTTTAACACTACTGGTGATTGAGATTATACTTTTGACCATCTGATGAGCCTTAAAGGACTCTTGAAGTTTAGGGAAAAAGTTCAATATGAAATCCTAGTGTACACAAATGACACAAATATGTGATGCATTTATGACCTATAAAACATTAATGGAAAGATTTGTGATGGTATTCTATTTCTCCCAGTCACTAGGCTTACAGATAGATGTTTTTTTCAGGTAGTATTTGATGTATGAATCCTCATGCTAAAACATCAGAAAATGTTTCTTTCACAACCTAATATACCTGTTCATAATAATTTAGAGCTGGACATGACAAAAATGATCTTTTGGTCATCAGTGAAACATTGAAAAGTGAATGTCTATGGAAAAATGAGTCATGCTTCGTTTTACAATCCAAGGATGTGAGCAAATTTTCAGATGCAACACCATATTATGCCTTCAATTTTATACCTTCCTTTAAAGTAGAGGCAGAAATTGAAGAGAGAGAAAGGTGCTCCCAGTAGGCTTGGTTTGACAGGGCCTTTAATGCCATTGTTATTGTATAAGTCAGAAAGAAATGAAAGCAGCTCTCATGGCTTCCAGGACTGACACTTAGGAAATACCTGAAAAACCCTTTCTCTGCAGTCCCTGAGGCAATAAATACAAAGCCTCATAATGCAGATTTTACAGAGCAGTTTTCTGAGTAGCAGCATGCTGGGGTTTTGACTTTATAGCAGGAAAGGGATCACTCTATTTTTCAGTAGTTTACATGCCAGCCATATGATGAAACCATACATGAATTTTTAAAAATCTAAAAATCCACATTTGGACTACTTTTTAATTTTTTTGTTCAAGAGGAGCAAAGGGTAAGTCATCACCTATTCCTCACTCAGAGTTTTAGTATTGTTGTATTAAAGCAGTATGTCACTTAGCTATAATATTGGAGATGAATATTCTTGCCTTAGTTTAAGGGAAGTTTCATTCATTTATCTTCCACTCTACAGTGAAAAAACATCAGCCTCTATATGATAGGCTACCTCAGAAAAAGGCAGGATGATACTTTACACATGAATATCTTAAACACTGAGAAGAGAAATGAACCTTACTTTCAGATCCTGGCTTAAAACATGAAAGCAGTTAATTTATATGTATACATTAAAAAATGGACATGCTGTACTTTATTGCTATTGACACCCAGTACATTTTTTGGGATGCAAATGGAATGTACTCCGCTGGATTCAGAGCAAGAATCTGAATCAAACTGTCAATAGTTGTCCAAGTATGTGATGCAACATTGTCAAGAAGGATTAATTGCATTTTCATAGTGTCTGCAAAATGTCTGTGAAATGTCTTCTTTCAATTCTAGTTTTCCATACTGTCTATGAGTGGGCTGCTTGGGAAACAGAAAAAAGGCAGTCACAGTCCCACTAAATCTTGTGAATAAAAGGAAATTAGCTACTTTCATTTTTACTGTTTTTCTTTGAAAGGATACTTGTTTGGTTGGTTGGTTTTTTTAACCTTTTTTTCCCCTTTTTTTTTTTTCTTTTCCTGGAGCAATGAATGATTTAAATAAGGTAAATATTTAGGGTATTGTTTTATTATCCTTATTTCTTTTGATCCATTTTTCAGCTCAATGGCTGGAAACCATTTTAAAGAGGATGTGGAATGAAGAAGATAAAGTGAATTAAAATTTTCAGAGTGCCATTGGCATGTAGATCAATCTTCTGTCCAAAGAAGTTAATTAGAAATGCATTGTGTAAAGCATTCTTTGCATTTTAGGTGTCTATAAACTATGTGAAAAACCCTGTATTTCCTATATTAGTTCTATATTTTATAAGATAAGTAAACTAAACTAGATTTATTTAGTGAACTAGGTGTATCATGTAGCTGTAGCATGTGTTTTTATTTATCTGTAAAGGTATCTGCAGGGAAACAGAAAGCAGAATTATAGTGTGTGCCTCAGAAACATTCCTTGTCCTCTCATGAAATCCGGACTGGTAGATTTTTTTTGTTCCTCAGTTCCCAGGGATGACTGCAAAATCCACTTTCAGAAAAATATTATGCTTATTCCGGAACTTGCTTACAATAACATATTTTTTAAGTTGTCCTCTGCAGGATGAACAAAAATTATTTACTGGCTAGACATCTGTGAATGCAGGTGCTGGGGATGAAAAATAACTTCTCAAGATGAACAGCATGCAAGTATAAACACTGCATGTGATGACACCTGGCATTGAGTCATGGTCCTTTGCAGGTGGATACTGAGCAATTATGGTTTGAAATAAGCATTGTAAATAGGCATTGCAGTACACAAATATGCAGAGGAAGCAGTGCAGCACATTGATTTTGTAGGTATATGCATGTAGAAATATCTTTGTCATAGAATCCTGGAATGGTTAAGGTTAGAAGGCACCTAAAAGATCATGTCCCAACCCCCTTGGACAGGGCCATTTTTCACTGGACCAGGCTGCTCAGAATCCCATCCAAACTGACCCTGAATGTTTCCAGGGGACACCTATCACCTCTCTGGGCAATTTGTTTCAGTGCTCCACCATCTCGTTGCAAAAATAAATTATCCTTATATTTAGCCTAAATCAATACTCTTTTATTTTGAAAACATCACCCCTTGTGCTAAAATAACAGACTCTGCTAAAGAGTTTGTCCTCACCTTTCTTGCAACCTCCCCATAAGTACTGAAAAGCAACAATAAGATCTCCCCAGAGCCTTCTCTTCTCCAGGCTGAGCAACCCCAGCTCTCACAGCCTGTCTCCAAGCCTCTGATCATTTTTGTGCCCCTCCTCTGGACCTGGCCTTTGAGGTCCATGTTCTTCTGCTCCTGCAGTCCCCAGAGCTGGATGCAGCACTGCAGGTGTGGTCCCACCAGAGCTGAGGGGCAGAGTCACCTCCCTCACCCTGCTGCCTCCTCTGCTGTGGATGCGACCCAGGATTTTTTGTTTGTCTGGGCTGCAATTGTTCATTGTTTACTCATTTATAGTTTTTGTCATTCTAGCCTACCTGTGGCTTTCATGCTGATGCAATCCCTGCCACCTAACAATTAACATGCTGTCATATATCATTAAAATATTTGTCAAGAATGGCTGGAATATTCTTAATATGCATATTAATTTTGATTTTGCTTTGGCCTATTTCAATCTCAGCCATAACATACATAGGTAAAACATGGTACACTGAAATTCAGTGTTCTGAACTAGTTTATGCATTTTTTGAAAATAATATGCTCTAATTCAGCTGACTAACTAACCATCAGGTAAATATATTCAAATTAGCTTTATATTGCAGTTGAGCCCAAATTGTCAGCTAAGAAATGGATTAATAGTTTAATCCATACCTGGATTAAATTATGTTTCTACCTCCTTTAATGTGCTAGCCAGGAAGTGGAGACTGCTGGAGAGCATTAAAAGAAACTGCAGCAATCCTATTACAGGAGAAAATGCTGCTAGAGGATAGAACACTACTGTTTTTCCTCCAATGGGAATAGCATAAATAAAATTAGGTGAAGAAATCACTCAAACCTATATAAAAGCAATTTCCATGTAATTTTCATGGGGACATCTTTCCAGATGCATATTTTTCTCAAGCACTAATGATAACGAATTTTTTCAAGAAAGCGTTTTAAACCTTTGTTTTCTCACTTCTCATGCATTGGCCTTTCCCCACTGACTTTAGGAAAGCCATTGAACCTAGTGCAGTGCTAAATGGTTTACCTTATAAAATCTAAAGTATTGCCTTCACAATCAGCTAAGGAACAGCCACTTCAGAGATAAAGTCAGCTTTTTATTTAAAAGCCTCTTACTTCTCAAAAATTGTGCAGTACAAAAAGAGGTAAATCACTAATTATTTCTTTGTGCACACTGTTCCTTAAGGACCATATTTCTTATTTGATCATTTTAAGCAGAACAAGAGCAGTTCCATTTTAAAGTCTAAAAGTATTAAATAATAAATACTACACCTAGTTATGGAGTAAGAAAAAGATGGAATTGGGAGAAAATGAGGACCTTTAGATCACTACTTTAATTTATTTATTTGATGAATAAGACTATAATTTATGGATGCAAATCCTTCGAAAGAAGGAGACAGCCAGTGGAATCTGAGGTATTTTCAGCTTGATGAATTTGAATATATCAGAATCCAAAGTGTGAAGGGAAATGCTACTTTTCTAGTTCCATTTTGATTCTCAAGCATACATCAACTGTCTTATACTTAGTTGAAGATACACAATCAGCAAAAAAGACCATAAACTATGCTTTGACAATTCCTAAAACATACTCATACAGAAAGCATCTCCAATAAATTTTGTGGAAGGTATACAAGGTATCTTTAATAACAACCAAAGCAGTGCAGCAATGCAAACACTGTGTTTAGACAGAAAACGCTGTATGTGCCATTGGATGTTTGTGTGTTAACAGAGCCTGTATGAAAGTACCAAAGTCTCACAAATGTGTCTTCTTTGCAGTTTTGACATCTATTCAGATCTCTGGCAGCCCATGGATTTCCAGGTATTAAGCTTGGCTTTTATAATCGGAATTTGAATAGAAGCTCAAGAGTTTTGGAGGTTTTCAGTTGTGGATCTGGAAGACACTGAGTCCTATCTGACATTGCCCCTTAGGCTGTTCTCTAATCCCACACAGTGACTCTCAAATTAAAGATAGGTGATTTTATCATGTCAGATATATCATTAACAAATCATTAGATACAATAAAACCATAATGGGATAGATTTCAGATGATTGCAGAGATAGATTTTTTTATTTGTCTGTCTGTATTTCATTCTATGACTACATAGAACAAGAACTGTTGGCCTTTGACTTATCTGACCACTTTGTGCTCTCTCAACCCTTTCCAGGGAGAGAGCAGTGAATAAATAAAGGAGGAGAAATGGTAATGGAGAGTCATCAATTTTGAGAAGTTATTGGCAGCATTTTCTTTTGGACATTAGTTAAGTCCAGCAGTTTTGCATTGCTGTTGCAACCGCATCCATTTCCACATCTCCAGATGCATCTGCCGCCCTCCACCCGTTGCCATGGAGCTCTGCCTGTTTTACTCCATTGTTTGCAAAAGGCAAATAAGGCCCAGGAGTTTTAAAAATCTTCAAGAAACTTCTGACACAAAGGAAAGTGCTTTCTTACCTCTATAAGAGCTCATATTTTGACAGAAAGTAAAACACATTTCCAGTAAGTAAACATGTATATTGGCAAGTCTGAATAGGCCAGTCTAAATATGAAGTGCTCACAAACCAGCCAAATCCCAACTTGTAATGTTCAAATTGGCTAAAGAATATTTATGACTAGTAACACTAGTCCATTTTTAATTAAAACAGGCCATTATTTCCATCATTATTAATTTTACATATATTTATGTCAATATCAGGTAAAAAGGGCAAGTTGCATTACTTTTCTTATGTCTGAGCAACTCGGTGCATCTTTTATGAATGTTTCTTTCTCAACCTCCAAGAGTTAAGAAGAAACTTCAGGTATTGAAATTGTCATGTCCATTGCATTCAGCCTCTGAAAAGTATCTTACATTGTTCCTGCAGCCATTGTCAGACTGGTCTTTTCCCTGGTTTACAACCTGGTTGTTTCTGGCTAGATTAATCTGTCAGAAAACATCCTGATCTCCTTCCAGCCTACACAGTTGCCTTTTATCAGAACAAGTATAGGTTAATTTTATATGTATATATTGAAAACTAGGTCTTCTATCCCTTTACATTTCTATGACTGTCACATTACAACCTGTATGTACACTCTGTTATTTAATTCTAACAGAATTCCAATTCTGTTAAAACAGTTTTGGTGGGCTTTTTTTTTTCTTTTTAAATGGGAATTATTTTCTTCACATTTTCCAAAATCAGTTGCTTTTGTGAGCTACTGAATAAGATCAGAATTTCAGGCTATGGCAACTGCACAAAACTTAACTATAGTGGAACTCCTTTCTGCTCAAGAGAAAAATCCTAAAATTCCCTTAGGAAACAAAAATCTTTGCATGTTGGAAATGGTCTTAAGACTATAATAACTTAAGATCTCTGCTGTAGACAGCTGAATTATCAACAGATTGTTAAATGAGTCTAGGAGTTCCAGGAAGGTAACTTTTCTATAATGTATGATCACATAGATCAGCTTTTTATGAAGGCCACATCAGCCACCTTAGTGTCAAACAGATGGGAGCTCTTCCAGAGGAATATTCCAAGTATCACTAAGCACAGTTTTATGGACACAGAACATGAGGTGTGCCAGGACAGTGATGGGATGATATGGGGCCTTGTTAGCTTTTTTTTTTTTTTTCCCTGTGTGTTTTCAGATTAATTTATAATGATTTTTGAGAAATAAGTATTTTACAGATGTGATGCACAAAAGCATCAGGAAGAAACACACAACACTGACTGCCAAGACTTGTCAAACATGTACCTAGAAGATAAAGCATCAAATTAGACCTTGCCTCTTTTTCTATGTAGCTGAAAACATTGTTTTTTCAAAGGCTGGTGTACCAGGTCAAAGGGCTGCACAAACTGGGAGAGCTTGTAGGCAAGTGATTTGTTGGGTACCAGCTTGGAAGGCAGATAAATATCTTAAAGTCTGAAAATTTGTGCAGTCTGTTTAGGGTGTTTTGATTTAGGGTCTTGCTCTAAATAAGTGGTATTTAACTTGAAGAAAGCTATCTGGCCAAAGGGAGCAGACTGAAGGGTTTGAAGTTAAGATAGATCTGTTCAGAAAATGATCCTTGGTACTATGACCCAGATTTAGCGAAGAATTGTGTGAATCTTTATTAAGCTAATCAATATTTAGCAGCCAGAAACCCAAGAGGGGTGGGCTCAAGGAAATAAGGAAAGGTTATAGGTCCAATTTGCACAGTAACTGTGAATTCAAGCTTGAGCAGAGGTGAAAACATGAGTCTTTTGTGTTTAATTCTGTTCTGGCATGTGACAGTATCATATGCTTTTATTTTGTCACAGAAGAAGGAAATTAAGAAAGTACATCTCTATTATGCAATGAAATGGAGGTTTTTGTGTTGGTTGAGTTTTCTGTGTGTTGTTTGTATTCCAGAAAATTATGTTTGCATTTCCTTTTTATTAACAAGTTTATTCTGATCAAAAGTAAGGATAGCATTTTTGAACAAGAAAGACAATTTTCCATTGACAGTATGTATTCCATGACTTTGAAGATTCTCCATATAGAATCAAAATTTGATATTTTCTGGGAAAGAAAATGGATCTTTCTATTAGATTGTAGTTATAGATCATATAAAAAATTATTAGTTGAGATTTTTCAGACTTGATCTGTAGGTAACCCTTGCCTTCAAATTCCATGATTTTTTTTTAAGCTGTATGGGTATGTAAATTTACTTAAAAATTAATTGAACAAACTCATGCAGTAAGGATGATGCATTAAAAAAAAGGTAGCTGGCTGATGTATGATAGGTTTTCTCTCTAAAACTCCCTTTATTCATCAGGGATACGTAAATGACAAGAAACGATTTTGTTGATGTGGAGTCACAGCTGACTGGAGAGTTGTGATATTTGAGGAAAAAAAAGGACTAATCAATTAAAGTTTCGGCAATTTAGCACATTAGTCAATACATAATTCCTGGCAAAAAAACCACTGTTGGCTGAAAAATGTGTCTTAGGCATGGCAGCTAGTTCTCATTTCTCGTAAGGAAAGATGATTTGGGTCATTTGTAGTCTTGTAATAACAAACTTCACTGTTTGTTCTGGAAAACTCTGAGCACAAGTAAACCCACTGTAAGTACTTTATGAATAATCTTTTTTCACTGAGTTCTATGTTAAATTTATTTAGCAACAATCATTGCTCAAGTTGTTAACAATGACCCTTCCTCAGTGAGGATGCTGCAATTTTCAGTGTTTATCTTTTGAAGGTAGATACAGATCTTCACACAAATCCTTCTCCCTTCAGCTGGAATGGAATGGCTCTCCCCTTTATTTCCAAGGCAATTCAGTTTCACACTTTTATGTGGCTTTCACAAGACCAAAATCAGAGTACTAGTAAATTAGCAGCACTCAAAAATCCAATAATATGATTTACTGGAAATACAGTAGAATTTAAAGTCATTGTTGTTATAAACTGCAAGAGGGTAATATTCAATTATAATATATGACAAGGAGACTTAAGTAAAAATATAGACAAAAAATTTAGATAGAAACATACTGGATTTATACAGGGCATGCTGGCTGTTGACCACAGAGCTCAACTCAAGTAATCAGTTTCAATCTTAGAGAAGTTACTCCTAATTATAAGTGTAATTGAGAGAAGAATCTGGCTTTGCCAGACTCTGGGTTTAGGGTCTCACTGGTGACAGAAAATGTTGAAGTTAAATTAGGGAATTCCCAAATAATTTGGCAGGAATATTCTGGGCCTGTACCCCTCTTCCCCAGCTGTCAGGCAGTACACAATGTGTAAAGGATGGGCCCAAGCTATGGCCAAAGTATTATGAATATTTCCACTATCATGCTGAAAGTGGAGGCTAAAAACCTTAAACGATGTGAGACATAGAGCACATACAGATCACATAAAGACATTTTGCTCAGTGTAACTACACTTTAAAAACGAAAGCAATAGAAGATACAAGAGCAATAAAATTCTCCGAAAATCAATACCCAAAATGTTTTAAGGCCCTACAGTATTTTCTCCTTTGCTGGATTTCATTGGAGGCGTCTCCTGAGCAAGGATGACCCTGCTGGGCTGCTGAGTGGACATGGGTATTCCCTAATGGTCCCCTGAGAGAAGGAATATTGAAGAGAAGTGCTTGCACAGCAGGTTTGTAAAGGACCAGCAACATGGTTTATGATGAAAATGAGAACTGGGTTTTGTAAGCACCAAAATATACCAGCTCTTCCCTGAGGAAGCAGGCATTTAGCTATGTTTTCAGTCATGAAGCTTGCATGGATTAATATCTCCATATGTTCTTCCTCATCCAGATCAGTATGAACTCCAGGAGAATTTCCAAGAAATCTGGAAACTGTATAGGGCCAATGTAAACCAAGTACTTTAGGTGCCAAGAAACTGCAATGCTGTCCAGATCCATACCACACCCTACATATGGGTTGTGTCTAAATAATACAGTGTAGGCCTAAATATACTTTTTAAGGAGTTGCATATGTCCTTTGGAACAGAACATTCCATCATCTATCCTTCTATTCCTACTGTGCTGACCAATAGATGTTGATCAGAGAGAAATAAAGAACTAATTCAAAGCTGAACTGTGTATTTTTACAAGCAAATCAAGAAAATCATCATATCTTAG
This sequence comes from Pycnonotus jocosus, assembly GCA_013400435.1. NCBI lineage: Eukaryota > Metazoa > Chordata > Aves > Passeriformes > Pycnonotidae > Pycnonotus > Pycnonotus jocosus. The sequence goes on from VWYP01011447.1 coordinate 32,841, forward strand.
TAAGTAACAAAGAAAAAAAATTCCTGCTCACATTCTTCTACTCCAAACTGTGCTCATTATTCATATTCATTTTAATTCAAACCACCAGCAATACCTTAATGGTTCAGCTTCAAGACTTTTATGATTCAGAATTGTGCCATATTGCTTATTCTACACTGTATAGCGTCATGCCAATTCTGATGCTACCAAGACTCCAATAGTTTAATGTAGAAAAGAAAATGAAAGGTGTATCTAGTATTCTCATTTTGATCAGTATCAGTAACCTATTTTTGAAGGAAATGTCCTGTCTGCCTCAATTATAGTGCTGTGGTTGGCAGCAGAGGATGGCCTCAAAGTGTGAAAACTGGATTCCTTACAGAGCAAATGAATCCAGAAGAGAAATTCCTGAAAGATGATAATCATCATATTGAGGTCTTGAGACAAGACAGAGGGATTTGGGAATATAACCCTTGAAAGGCTTGTGGTGTGAACACTGCACCATCAGCACTAACTACACTCTGTAAAACCACTGTGTTGATTTACTCTCTAATGTAGGCATAGCCACACTGAAAAAAATAATCTCCATTATTCAAGTGTTATCTGAATTGTGTGGAATATGTGAAGCAGGACTTGATGTCCTGTTCCTGTGGCTGAGCAGAGAAGGGAACTGACCACTTTTCTTCCAGTGTCTCTGTTCCTGTGAAATTGTTCTACAGAGATCTTCCCAATCTCATCCAGAACAGAATTCTCCACTAACTGCTAGCAAGACACCCTCTGGAGGAAACCAGTTCACGGTGGAAGAGTGATAGAAATGATCACTACCTTGAAATGGAGATCTATCAACTAAAGTTGAAGTATTTTATTCACCCTGTAAAATCAAAAGCAGAATGAGAAAGGACTAAGAGTATAATTCAGCAAAAGCTAGAAAGCCAAAAAGCAAAAGGCTAGGGCAATGTGTCAGAAGAATGTGCCTCAAGAATATTCTTTTTACAGGGGAAAAAAAAACCACCATAATTAATGCTAACCTAACTTTATGTTGAAGTTTTCATTAGCTTATAAATAACATACGACATTAACAATAAGATCAGCATAATGAATCCAAATTTCCAGTTACTCTACTTAGGCTGGCACATAGTTCTTCAAATATAAGTTTATTTAATCACAGCATCTCACACTGCTCCAGCAATGTCATAATTTCTTATGTGGCAATTCTTTCCTTTAATACACTTTTTCAATAGCACTAGAAATATTCTTTTTCTGCTTCATCAGAAAAAGCTAGCAGCTGCTTGTTTTTCCAGTTTAAGAGAATGAAATGGCCAATGTGGCAGCAGGGAGTGTCTATTGTCTGTTTATTAGGTGCAAAGAATCCCAACATATTTCCCGAATCTGACCATTTATATCACATTCTCAAGTGATTTTGTCTATTGCTATTTTTATATCAAATATTTCCACATGTGTTCCACATCAAGTGTGAATATCCCTTTTGAAACTGAGCATATATACTATTAGTAAAAGCAAGACTCAAATCGTTTATAAGACTGAGATCCCTGGCTGATGTAGATCAACATAACCATAGTGGTTTCAGTGTAAAACCCTGTTGGTCAAGACCATTTTTGCTTTAATAGAAAGCATTTTCTCTTAATTCTACTTCTTTTCTAGTCATTTAATTAGGCTGATTTGAAATAAACAAAAATACCAATCTGATTTCTATAAATAAGTGGCATTTATAAAATAAAACAGAATGAATGTATTTTCATATTTTTCAAAAATGTGTTATTTAATGGAAAAATGCCTTTGTAGTTGTTTAATTAAATTGAATAATATCTTTTGTAATTTCTAAAATCTGTTTTAAACTCCATTTTATACAGGAAAAATCAATTGTGGTAAGTGAGCACAGAAAAAAAAGTAATCTAATGTTTTATTTCTGGCTGTAGATCTGTGTTTGAAAACAGGAACTGGCTTTTCTGAAACTAATTTTTATTTCCTGTAGTCAACACATAGTGGAATTATATAAAAAATAAAAATTTATCGAAAACCATGCCTCCTAAAACTTTTGGGGCCTGTACTGTTCTGACTTATGCCCCATGGAACCTCATTGAAGTCAAGTACCCATGGACTTCTAAAAAAAATATTTGCTTATCATGATGGACATCCAAAGTGTACCGGCAATGCCGTTTATAATCTGTGTTGTATTAGGAAGAATCTAAATGTTTTACATTGCATATCACACTTGCATCCTATTAATAGGGACTATAGACTCAGATGTATTTTTAGATTAAGCCTTCTTGGCACTGAGTTTGTCAGTGTAAACAGCTCATTGCATCTGCAATGAATTCCTAATATAATGTGAACAAGGACAAGAAAAGCTGAGGCAGATTAGAGTGGATAAAGTTCTCTGCTGTCTTGTGAATACTTAGGCCCAAATTTTGTTGAATTATGTTCACTCAATAAGATTATTTTAAGAGAACAAATTACTAAGTAGGCATTATTTGATGTTATATCCAAATAATGTATTCTGGAAGTTTCTGTCCTTTTTTATTTATTTGCTTTCTTGTATTCTTCAGAGCTAATACAACTGAAAGTATAATATAAAATTTAGTATCATTTATAGAATTTCTTGAAATAATTCTCACCTAAAAGATGCCTCAGCCAGAAGAGGCTGAGATTTAAAGAAAGATTTAAAGGCAATCATGCATTTTGCCAAAGCAACTGTGTGATCACATTCTGAATGGAACAGGAGCAATTATATCATGTGACATCCATCGACTTTAGGTGAGAGGCCAAGCCCAGGCAAACCAATAGTTAAATACCATGGGTTTGGTAGAAAATGTGGTCTTTAAGGTTTCATGATCCTTCTTCTGCTTAAAACTGTAGACAGGGGCATAATGTTTTGCAACTCAAATTTACATAAAATCATTATATTTATCAAGGAATGGAATACTTTTGGTTATCAAAAAAAAAAAAAAAAAAAGTAAAACTTGATGGTCTACATAAACCTTAGTGAGCTGTATAATGGGGAAAGATAAGACTGATATTGACTATCATAATAACAATAATCACAACATAGATGATAATTATAATGATAATTGTCGTGGATTCAGCATAGTACAAATGCAAACAAAACTGGAAACAGGCACAGTGAGTGCTACTATTATGACTTCTTTTTCACATTCCTCTGAAGGCTGTAAATCTGTCATACATGCTGTCAGAAGTTTTTATATATGTCCTTTCTGTGTCTTTGTTGTGGGCAGTGCTTTCTGATCCAGAAAATAGAGATGGGGAGGGAATTATTCAAAACCATATGAGTCAATGGAAAGGAAACTATTTTGAAACAGAAAGCAGATTACATGTCAAACAGAAATGTTCCAATCTGCAAATAAATACAGAAGGAAATCCAACAGGTGTTATGACTCAAAATCTTTTGATGTTTCTCATCTGCATAAAGGATACAGACGGGGCACCAGCTGCAAATATGTTAGGTTTACTGAAATACAATATGAGAGGGAGCACTAAATACCAGGCAGTTATCGAGGGTACAGAGAGGGATTTGGAATCATCTTTGTAGAGTAATTGCACAACACATGTTAAATCAACATATGGTTCTAGCAGTGGATGGAATAAATAAATTCTTTTAAAAGCAGGCTTAAGAGAAGAGAAGAAATATAACTTAATATATCAAAATGTATACAGTGGAAGGGGGAAGGCCACATAAAGAAACAAAACAAAAGTGAAATTACTGAGTCCAGAAGTAGGTTACATGGTTGTGGAAATTATAACAGTGACTAGAGAGATTTTCTTCACATTCATTTATATAACAAGATGGTGGACAGGAAAGTAGGAAAGTTTATTTATTTATAAAATAGAATATTGTGACCTTTTGTAGAAACTCTCTAAATTTGAAAGGTTGACTAGGTAATTGAATTTATTATTCTTCTTTGCACTGTGCAAAAGATAAAAAAAAAAGAAAATGGGATTTTTTAATTAATCCTTAGGTACTGATAAGAATGAATTCATTGCCAGTAACTTTATTGGAATATTTTGGCTAAAATAATATTTCAAATCTTCAATATACTTTTTTGAACTCTATCAAAAATTAATTATGAAATTGCTTGTACAAGAATTTTCATTTCTGTTTCATATGTTTATGACATACTTTTTGTCATAATTATTTCATGTTATATCATGACTTCTCTATCTGTATGAGAATATGATATCAGCAATTTTTAAAAAGTTGAATAGTGAAATGATATGATAGCAAAGTGTTTATCCCATTGTCTTTATAACTTACCCTCAGAAAGAGGGTCCATATCTATTGAAATAGTTTGTAAATTCAGTTATTCATTTAAAAAAATTACCTAGTCTGAGCTCTGCTATGGTTAAGCTCATGTTCAACCTTTATTATAGTGCTCTATAGAGGAGGCAAGAGCTAAAAGAGAGAAAAAAATCATAAGAAAGCACTTTAATTGTTTTAGCGAATTGAAAAATATTGTTGTAATGATACATGTGGTAAATGGATTTGATTAATGACACATTCAAGATCATAGAATCATAGAATTGCTGATGTTGGAAGGGGCTTTAAACATAATCTAATTCCAACCTCTTGCCATAGACAGGGACATCTTTCACTAGACCAGGCTGCTCAGAGGAGCATCCAACTTGGCCTTAAAGATAAATTGAACCGAATCTTAAATGTTTTTGCTTAAAACCAGTTGAGATTTAAACTACAAACAAAACCCTCCTCTTCCTTCACCCCCTCTGGTGAGAGAGGGACAAAAAATAAAGGCTATTGGTTGAAATAACTCCCTGAAAACAATCAGCCATGGGATAAGCAAAGAACAATAAAAACAACAATATTAACAGAAAATTGTACAAAAGAGAGGGTGATTTACTCACAAAAATGAGCTCATCCCCACAACCCATCTGGACCAGGCCATCAAGGCAAAGACAAACCGATGGACATTAGCACAGCTGGTGCCACACGGCCTCCTGAACAAAGGGGAAAGTGGTAGATACCACCACAGCTGGCATTCCTCTTCTCCAAGCCTGAGGAAACAACAAAATAAAGATGCACAAACCCCCAAAAGCTGGATTGTATGCCCCATGCTGCTCCAGCCCACTCCCCAGAGGCCCTTCCAGCTCCTCTGGCTGTGGCACATGGGCACAGCAGGGCTGGGCTCGGCTCCCTTCCTGCAACACTCACACACACACACCTGCCAGGCTCAGCTGGGGTCCCCCTTGGGCTCCTGTTCTCCAGAGGGATGGCAAGGGACAGCTCCTGAGGGATGGCAAGGGATGGGAATCTTTGCAGAAGAGGGGCAGATTCTACAGTCCTGGCTGCTGGTAGCTTCCCTCCCCTAAACAACTGTAGGAAAACTGTGAGGATAACCAAAAGGAAATCCAGCTTGGGACTTATCTCTGTAGGTCATCTGGTCCAAACCCACTTCTCCCACTCAAAGCAGTACCAGCTTCAGAGTTAGATCAGCTTACTCAGGCTTCTATCCAAATGGAGTCTGAGTTATGGTATTTCCACAAGGATATCAATTTTCACAGATGCTTTGGGCAACACATTCCCATGTTTGAGCAACTTCATTGTGAAATTTTCCTAATATATAGAAAGAATTTCTCTTACTGCAGCTTTTCCTATTTCCTTATTTTTTCTTTTTTTTTTTTTTTTTTCCTCTAAAATAAAAACATCCATGAGGGTTTTTTTTTTGCCAATCCCCTTACAACAACAACAACAACAAAGAAAAAGAAACAACTAAACAAACCCCCCAAAGATCCCAAGGCAAAAGCTTTCTTTCAACATATATTTTTAAATCAAACCACTATACCTAGGTCATAATATTTTCCTTCACTAAAGATTTCCTACCAAATGCTGGCATAATACATATGGATCATGTCTTAGCCGCAAACACAGCGTGCATACGCCACAAACTAGAAAATCTTAAATATTCTTTGAACCGTTGTCAAGGATGATAGAACATGACAAGTTCAAAACTAACAACAGTAAGATTATGTCTGTGTTCAAGAAGATATCTTAGGGAAAAAAAAAAAAAGAAGATACCAAAACTTTAGAAATCCTAAGTGAAGGGAATAAGGATCTAGTAGGGAGAGGGACTCTTGGAGGTCTTCACACTGATGTGTGGGATTTTGTCGAGATACTGTTTGTAGGGAGATAATGGCAGAAAACATGAAAAGAACCAGTCCTAAATAGTTTTTCATTTAAAAATATTTGAGCAGCAAATCACTGATCACCCCAATCATTCAGGAGTATAAATTTGTTAATCTTCCAAATATTCATACAGTTTAGGATATTATTACAGCTGATTGACATTTTCTTCAGCAGAAAAGCTTAGCTTTTCTCAAAAGATTAAAAAAAAAGAAATAAACTTTAGTTTATAGGAATCCCACAGGAATATTCATTATCAAAACCTCAGATTTCTACTAAGAAAGAGTACAAATCTCCTGAGTGAACAATTTTTAACCAGTCTTGTCAATGTCACTGTTACCATAAATGCCCTTTGACTACATTCATCTTGAAGGGGCAGGAAGCTAGGCTTATTTCTTGTTAAACAGTTAATTCTTTCCTAATGTCACTGTGTTTTATTGCTTTTGCCCCTCAGTTATTCTCTTAGATCTTTGGATATATTGTTTTAATATGCAGAATGTGAAATATTTTGGAACAGATATTATTTACAGTTAGAATGGTCAGGAACTCCAGATGTTCATTAACAACAAAAATGAACTTACTTGGTTGTCTTCTTTATTGCCTGTTATAACTGAGAAGTGATTCAACTAATCCAGATGTGTCTATGCCCTTAATTCCATCTGTGTCACAGACAGTAAGGCTCTGGTCATCAACAAATTGTTGCATATTAATCTCCAGAGCTTTTGATGTTATAGTTTGTCTGATATTCTGTTAAAATACACATTTGTTCTCAATCCTTTGAGTAAATCCTGACAATTTCTTAACATTCATTAATTGGGGAAGGTTTTTTTTCTTGCTGCTAGCTATGTTAGTTATAGGAAAATATTCCAAAAAATTTAAAGGAAGAAGTTATGAATTTCAGTCCCAAAGCCTTCATGGTAAGAGAAATAAATACAATTCTTGCAACAGCTTACTGACTTGAAATGGATCCTTTGCACTGAGATGTATGGAGATATTTTTTATCTTTATAATCTCTGATTCTAAAGACTCCCAAAGCATCTCTGGCAATTTGTAAACTAGGGTTTATTTTGTCTTTGTCTTTCTGTAAAATATTATTTTATTAAAAGAAAAGTGTATCAGCGATTGCTTTACCTCACTTATTTGATGAATATTTCACAACAGTAAAACTTGCTATGTATGCTCACCACATGTAAAAAATAGTTAACTACAGTTGTTTACATTTAACTAGAATAAAATCTAATGAGAATCAAACAAGGAGAGTTAACAACTTAATTTTATAATTTTTGGATCAGACAATAAAAGGACAAGGGCTTAGCAGAACTTTTCTGTACATTGACATTATTCAGTACTCAACAAAGCTTAATCAAAATGTTTTTCAACAATCAGAGATAGAAATTTCAAGAAGTGCATAAATCTACAGATCATTCCCATAAGTATGTTGGAAGCGGTGCAAACAAGTAACACTTCTTCCTGTGGGATGAATCCTTAGGTCAAATTTTTTTCATGGGTGAATAAACAAATTTACAAAGATGGTAATATTGCACAGCAGTATGTAAGCCTGTGCCTTTTGGAATAGTTAAAGTTATGGATTTATAGTTTCCTGGAAGGTTATTAAAGGAGTGATAGGACCTTGGTAGCTCAGTCTTATTCGGAGATAAGAGAGGTTTTCCATGCTCCCACTGCTCCTCATGGTCAGAAAAGTTTGGGACCTTCAACTTTTGCATGTGATTTATGTAGGCTAACCACCAAGTTTTCCAAATGTTAACTGTATTTGCATTTCTTCCCTGGGAGCCAAATGTCGATGAATTTACAAGGCTCTTATCTTCCAGTGCCCTCAGATCTATGCTGGAAGATTTTTTTTTAGCTACTGACTTGAACCGATGAAAGAACATAGACCAAAAAAACAGCAGACTTCTATTCCATCTTGGAGAGACTGAGTCCAACAATATGTCTTCACTGAATATATGCATTAAATAAATATATTGTTAGCCAGCACAAAGTAATATAGAAAAGAGAGCTGTCATCTGGGAAAGACTGAAATTCAGTTATTAGTTTCTCATTAAGAAAACATGAATCAATATCAATGTTGCTGGTATCCATGCTAATTAATCAAATATTCTCTTGAAATCAAATTATTTTTTCCAGTTCCACACCCTAGCAGTAACAGTAAACTTGTTATTTCTGTGACATCGTTAAAGGTATAATAGCCAAAATCTGACACTGAGAATATAAAGGGACATATGAAGTAGATGAGGAAATATACTTCAGCAAATTCATAAATATACAAATTTGAAAAATGTAAAAACAAGTATGAGAGAGCAGCAAATTAGATGTTTATCAGCAAACTTAATACTTGCAGTAGGAACCTGTATGATAACCTATGAGCTGAAGTTAACATTTTTTTCTGGTTTTATATTTAATGCAAATCATCTACCAAGGTAGTGAAAGTGCATCTTTAACTTAGCCAAGGATCATTCTAAAACTGTACATATGACCTCCAGATAACTTAAAATTTTACTTTAGGTTGTCTTTGATCCCTGGTGTCTGTCATGACAGATCAACTAGGAAATGCACTGGTTAATGCACTTGAACTTTCCACTAATGCTGACAGCTGAATTGCTGCTTCCTACAATTTATGGTGTTGACAAGCCTTTTAACTTCTTATTCTCCCAGCACAAACATTTAAGCAAGTTGGATGAATCAACACAGTTCCTTGGCATATTGCTCCTCCTGTTCCACCTGCTTTCACATGAAATCCTCTTCTTTGTGAAATTTGCCACAGATTTTCCACATTTTGAAGTTCCCACATGTCAACCTCATTCTCATCAGGATCCTGAAAAGCTGGAAAAGTTCCTTCACCTCAAGACTCATGTCAGTGGCTTTATCACATGATTATGCAATGAACCTGTGCAAAAACCCTGAGTGAGGGTAATAGTGCTAGACTTAACTTAAATTTGAGACTGTATCTTCCCCTGTCCTCTCTTATGTAGTCAATGCTCAAAGATTGTGTCCAATTCTGCCTTGGAATCTCTTTTTTAATTGTCTCAAGGTAAGATGATGCCAAAACAACTTTATTGATGGTCCATATTTTCTCCTTGGCTTACATGGGTGACAATACTGTAAAAGATTCTTTGATAGCTCTGGGAAGTGACCAAGTCTGGGTAGGTTTCTGACTTTGATTTGGGGAAACACTCCCAGAGCTGATTGTAATGGCTCTTGACATGATCATAAACTGGTGCTCTGGCAAAAAGTCTCACAGGCACAGGGATATGTCAAATTCTTCACCCTCATTTTTAAACATCTTGACACTGATATTTCTTTTTTCTACTCTGAGTGTATGAACCTATGTAACAAGCTCTTAGCCAAATACCTTCTTGACCCTGGATGCTTAGAGATGTCCCTCTTCCTTTCCTTCTTTTTCCCCAAATTGACTTGGTATCATCTTGCCAGTTCTTATATTCCATGTCAATTATGGACATGTTGATCCAGTTGGTTGTTCATTTTCACAGTGATATGGTTTGGTGGGATAAGCCTCATCAGTTTCCACACAGAAAAGTAGCCTCCCTTCCTCTGGAGTTTGCTCCTTGCGTGGTGACAGCCCACAGGTTTGTCATGCAGTATAAGTGAGACCAGACTCAGGTTGCTGCAGGATGGGGTGTTTGCAGCATGAATGATTCTGTGGATGGGCTACATGATGGAAAAGCTCCTAAATTTTGTGCTTTGCCTTCCCTATCAAGGAAGGCACTTAAGGAGAACGGCAAGAACTATGCAATAGAGCTGGTCTGAGCTTGGTCTTGATGCTTCTGGCAATGCCAAAGTGGTATAAATAGAATAAGCCTGCCCTGAAATGGACTTGACTTGAACATTCAGCAGCGCTTTCTGCCTTTTTTCATTTTTTTTTTTTCTTAAATAAACTGTGCTGTAACTTTGATTGTAAAAGAGCCATCTTTTTAGATTAATGATCTGGCCTCAGCCACATTTTTTCCAGTAACAACTGTTCCAGCAGTAAATAAAACACTTGCAAGACAGGAACAAATCTCATTTTAGGCTGGGATGTTTATCTAAAGTAACCTTGGTCTGCCAGAGCTGTGATCTGTAGCGTACTTAGGGCAACACAGTGTTTGATCTCTTGCCTGAGAAATCATTTCTTATAGCACCTTGTTTGCAGCAAAGGGTAAACTGATTCCTGGCTTGTTGTGTTAAGAAAATGGTTCAATCTCACAAATAAATTGACCATTACTGTCTTTTAGATAAGGAGCTTTAAAATAGTCTGAAAAGAGCAAAGTTACAGAGCACACCTAGGACCTGCCCTCTGTTCTTGCTCAAATCAGACTTTTAAAACCTTCTCAAAGATGGCAACACCCCAAGGCTATTTTTATAGAACACCTCATTATGTGACCAAGAAAATTTCTAAAATTTATGTAAAATCATAAATGCTTATGAAAATAACTGTTACTGTTCGGGCCACAGAATAATAGCAAGGTTTTATTTCTACCAGTATTGTTGGTCTTTTTGCATTGATGAATTATTTTCTGTTCCTCAAGGATAAAACAGAGATAATGAGCAAAGAAGTTGTGGTCCATTAAATAAAAAAAATTTCTATTTGAATGGTGTTGTAAGGTGACAAAAGGGGGTTTTGTTGTTTGTTTATTTGTTTATTTTTGTTTGTTTGTTTCATTTTCTTTTTCTTTTCTTTTTTCTTTTTCTTTTTCTTTTTCTTTTTCTTTTTCTTTTTCTTTTTCTTTTCCTTTTCCTTTTCCTTTTTCTTTTTCTTTTCTTTTTCTTTTTCTTTTTCTTTTTTCTTCTTTTTTTCTTTTTTCTTTTCCTTTTTTTTTCTTTCTTTTTTCCATTTTTATCTATCAAACACCTTTTCTGGTCAAAGGGATTTATGATCAAGAAACAAAAATTCTGGTGTTACTAGAAGTTGATCTTAAACCCACTAATGTCATCATCTGGGATTCTACTAACTTGAACAGTGCAAAATTAATCTCTTAAGAGGATCAGTCAAAAGCAAAAACCTCAAGTATATCGTATTTTCCTTGCTTTCCTTTTAGAGAGAAATAAAAAGAAAAATAAAAGAGGGAAAGGGAAAGGGAAAGGGAAAGGGAAAGGGAAGAGAAGAGAAGAGAAGAGAAGAGAAGAGAAGAGAAGAGAAGAGAAGAGAAGAGAAGAGAAGAGAAGAGAAGAGGAGAAGAGAAGAAGAGGAGAAGACTTGTCTGTCAATCCAACTATCCATAATTTTTTTCCAAATATCTAGGAAATTATGCTCCGGTGCCTTAGTACAGGAAGTGATGTATGTGTCTCACAAATAATATCAAGAATGAGATTTTTCTCTGAGTTATATGCTTGATTCATCCCATATTTCAGAATAAAAAAGTAGTTAAAAATGAAGTTAAAAAGGAAAAATAATTAGATTGCCAGGGCCTATACATTTTGACAAATGTTGCCTTCGGTGTGTAATATTTTTCTTTTGAAAACCAACCGGCTTTTTTCCTTTTGTACTTTTCCCTTTTTACATTAGCTTTGTCATGAATCCAGAACTCTAACAGAGAGGAAGTAGAATGTAGTGAAGTAGAAAGAATGCATTTATTGCTTGTAGTTTTCTATTCTCCAGCTTGCTGAGAATAGTGTCACACTTCTACTTTTTTATGAACTGCTTCCAGGCTGATTGCTTTCAGATCTGTTGCCATTTGCACTAGAAGTTTGATACAGAGCATCCATTAGCAGAATGTATAAATACAGTAGGACAACACATATGATTTTATAGCAAGCAGGATATAATTCACTTTTTAAATGCACCTTTAAAAATACTTAACAAAAAGTTCAGCTGATAAGTTAATTTAGCATAGATTTACAGAGACCCTCATATTAAGATTTCTCCTCTAAATTGTGATATCTATATTTAACTTTAAACCTACTATCTTGTGTTGCATTGAACTTCAAAGCATTGAAGAAGGACAAAGTTAAAACATATTCTTAATTTTTTTTCCATAGAAGTTTCTAAGGCCAAATTCCCATTTAGAATTCTTCTGCAGGTTTAGCCATTCCCACATTTTTCTTTGTTCACCAGCAGCTTCCAAAAGATGTATTTTCTCAACCCCACAAGAAGATCCACCTTTCTCCAATCCTCTCCCAACTGAAAGTAAGGTTGCAGTGACCCTAACCCACACTCTTATAAAGGATCTCTGAACTACCATTCAGGTTCTGATATGGAAAAAAATATTGTTGCTGTTACAGTGAAAACTAAAAAGCAGAAGTAATTAGATTTAATTACTCTGAAGAAGAGCTATAAGCTGGTTAATTTTCATTATCATCTTTAATAGTCATTGCTATTGAAAAATAATTCCTTTAATTTCATTCAGCTCAGTTAATAAAGCTTCTACAAATCTCCTAATATGTAGAAAGGTATTAATAAAAAAGATACTGTTCCATCTCACATAGAAATAATATAAGCTTTAATTACCAAATAAAGGGTTGGGCATTTTTTCAGTTCATTAATAATGGAGTGAAGAGACCACAAGAGCTTTAGTAGCTTTCACTAAGAAATAATATTTACATGTTACTATATTCAGCATAGAGATAAGATCACAAATTTAGGTATGATGTTCCCTGGTTTGAACTTGCTCCTCTGTCATTATTCCAAACAGATACAGTGCACATGTTCCCTCTGTTTCTCTGGGAATAGATACTGCTCCTGCGACTGCACGTGTGTATGAAACAGAAGAGAAAAAATGTGAGGTGGTGGCATCCCAACATGTATCTTCTGATCAAGTCCCTAACCTTATTGAAAAGGAGAGCTTCAAGTAGATTTTCTCCATTTGCAGAATGAAGTTATTGTAGATGCATAATAAAGGTAATTTTTATCATGATATTACATTGTGGACACAGCATAAGATTGGAATAAGTCCATTTACAGCAAAAGCATGATTATCTGCAAAAATTGCCAATTAAAAAAAAAAAAAAACCCTTTCTCCTCCCCTCCTCATCCTAACCACATCACATAACATGCACATAAGAACATCATGGAATAATTAAATTGCAGAAGGTTGTCAGCAAGCCCTCCACTGTCTATTCACTCAACCCAGACTTCGTGCAAGAGTCACTTTCACAGTGACACTTGTTTAGTTGCAGTTTATATCTCAGTCCAAAAGTTGCTTTCCTAATTTTTATGTCCTCAGGCTGTAACATTGCAATTGCTATCTTAATTTTCCCTGCCTCTCTTATTTTCTTTATATGACTTAAGCATGGAGTTTTGATTATCCTTGATAGCACTTTGAAGAAAGGTGCCTACAGTTAGACACAATAATTTGGTAGGCTGCTTTCCAGATATTTTTCAAAACCAGATAAACTTCAGCATTTGCTGACATCTGTGAAGACTGTTGGAGCTCAGCACCCATAAAATCCAAGCTTTGCATTTCCTTAACAACAGAAATGAAAGCAAGCCCCTTCAGAGTTTTCCACTAGAGGTTTAAGAAATGGAAAGAGGAGTTATATTTACCTCCAAAAGATAACAAAGTCAGCAAGTGATGGCAAATTCAGAATGGTAAAAGAATCCCAGATACTGCTTTCAAGTGTTAACAAATGACTCATTTAATGTGGAAAATGAAATATTTTGAGCTTTCTAATTCTATGCCAGGAAATATAAGCTTCATATTATGACAAGATGACAAGAGGCCTATATGAGGATCCTGGTCCAAGGAGGTCACATTTTGAAGGGTGAACTAAGGATAGGCTGTTTAATAAAATTTAGTGCTGGGAGAAACATAAGTTTTCTGTTAAATCTGACAATAAAAAATAACTTCTGCAGAGAGCAGAATTATGAAAGTCACGCACCTTACTTTTTGGTTTTTTGGGTTTTTTTTCACATTTTATTATCTGAAAATCATTTCATTAGAGGAGAAAAATGCACACATTTTCTTGCTGCAAATTCTTTTGTTCCTCTCTATGAACTTTAGTATAATGTCTTCATCTTAAAAACTGTTTATTTTCCTAATCCATTATGAAAAAATAGGTTTTGTTCTTATTGTGGTTTTATTTTGCTGCAGTGGGTCTGGGTTTTTTAAGGCTTTTTTTCTGGTTGAATATACCACTTATTACACTGATATATACTGCCTGATGAAATATCCAGTGCCTTTCATACATTGTGAAGGTTAAGGCTAATGAAAGCCAAAGAAAATTGTGGTGGTGCATTTTTTAGTTTTTCATGTTTCTTAATTATTGTTAAGTTTTGTAAAATGGTTTTGCTCTGTGTACCCCTTCCCAAAACTCACTGTTGGTCTTTTCCCAAAGTTACCACCTCCTGGGGCCCTGTCATTCACCCCAAGGCTTCTCCCTTTCTTCTAGAAAGTTCTGAGAGGCTGGTTGAGCGATTGGCTGAGTAGCAGCCCCCCTCCCTACCCCCCTATTTTAACTGATGATAACTGTTGTCTGTCCCGTCCTGAACCATCCCCTGTATCTCTGCCATTGGACTGCAGTGTTTCCCACCCCTGGGCTACACCTCCCTTTAAAACACCGGGGCAAGGGATGGGCAGCGGGCTCCCCTGAGGGAATTTCCACCTATCTAGGCCCTTGGCCTTGTTGTTTCCCAACTGTGGACAATAAAAGCTGAAATGTAAAACCCTCAGTGGAGCCACTCTTTCTGCACTTCACCACAGCCGTCTCTGACGTTGTCTTTGGGCGAAAAGAACTCACAGGTACCCCAAAAGGAGAGCAGCTACAGACGGGACCTTCTGGTTTGTCCTGGTGCCAGGGACAGCCGAGGCAATTTGGAACAAAGGCACGGAGACATAAAACTATCAAAAACTCTGCTGTAAACAATTAGGTCTTAATCTAGTACATAAGCTTGTATTGAGGGGTCCCTTTAACTCTGGAATTAGCTAAAAGACCCAGATTTCAGATTGACCACAGCCAGAGAAACAAAATTAATTTGCTAATTATTCAGAAATCACCCACAGCAAGCGTAAGGCTAAACCAAAGAAATACTACATGTTCACTAGTCCTAACCATCAATACCACCATTGCTAGGTTTAGAGAGAGCTAGAGTTGGAAAAGGTAGCACATGATTTGACCTAGACTTCACATTCACTCAACAAAGTTTTTGTTTCACAGTGAAAAGTTCCCAAAAAGATACGTGTCATTCTGGCTGGGGTGCAATTGCTGTATCAAGTCCTTCCTCCTATACTGTCCTGGGAAAAAAACGTGGGTCTGACCAAAGACTTGTGTAAGTAAATCTGTCTTGCAGCTTTATTCAAGGATGTATTTCCATCCTTTCCCTTGTCTAACAGGGAAGATGAACAGACATGAGGATATATCTTTTAACTTTTGATTAACCTCTTCTACCTCATCTTAAACCTGGGTAAGAGTCAGCACCTTTTCAGCAGATATAGTGAAATCAGAGATCAGGTATGAGGCTGTTCTCATGCCTAGAAAACTTTAACACTTTTTATTTTTTCTATCTTTTTTTCAAGAAAATATTTCTCTTTATAGTATTTATTAAAATTTTATAATCATTTATATAAAATGTAAGAAACACAGATGTAGTTCATTGCTAATTTATAGCTGAGAAATTTAAGGTTTATCCTTTGAAGTGACAGATAACATAAGATACAGCCTGCATACAAGTCTCAGAAATATTGCATGAAATGGGTTCTTAATACACAAAATACATTCTAAAAGCAGGAACTGTTACCCTGAAGCCGAATGGACGTGCATGAGCTGCAGGACATAACTTACTAATTTTCCTGCTGTAATAAATACTATCTTTTTGAAAATGTTTTATTTCATCTAAATATAAGCACATTTATGTGATTGTACGTTGTCCTTCAAAATGAACACTCAAGCTCTTTAAAATATAAAATCACAGAACTCAAAGAAAAAGTTGTTTGCTTCAAGCAGGGAACTAGTGAAAGCAAAGACAGCAACGACAGTGTAAGAGCTGTATTGAATCCTTTGAAGCACTGATCCATAATGACAAGGTGTTAAACTGTTCAATAAGGTCTGTGATCCAAATTGGCAGTGTCAATCCTTCAGCCACATCATGTTCACATGTCTACGTGGACACTGCTTGTCCTGTGTGCAATAAAATCAGGTTCAGCTTTGAATGTAAGAGATCTGCCCTTGTATTTGCCCAACAGAAATGCTGCTGTAGAGACATATATACACAATATGAGCAGAAAAACATGAGTAGCTACATAAAAATAGTAGTATTAGTGTTGACCAGATAAATTTCACTGCATTCTTTGTCTTGCTAAAAATAAGACGTGCAGAAATTGGCAAAACTATGTATGTTTCCCCTATGGATTTTAATATATTAAATAATTAATTATATGTGCATATATATCACAGAATCATAGAAAGATTTGGGTTGGAAGGGATCTTCAAAGTCATCTAGTTCCAATCTCCCCTGCTGTGGGCAGGAACACTTTGAACTAGACCAAGTTTCTCAGAGCTCCATCCAGCCTGGACTTGAACACACCCAGGGGAAGCACAGCCACAACCTTTCTGGGCAACTTCTTCCAGTGCCTCACCACTCTCACAGCAAAGGATTTATTCCTAACTTCTAATCTAAATCTACTTTCTTTCAGTTTAAAACCATCCCCCCTTGTCCTCTCACCACATGCTTTTGTAAAATGTTCCTCTCCACCTTTTTTGTAGGCTCCCCTCAGGTACTGGAAGGCCACAACTGGGTCAGTAGGTCACAGAGTGTCTTATCAAGTGTTATCATAGACATTAATGAGACAAGGAGGACAGGTGGCCTAGATAGATGATATTCATGCTTAGGTGAATCAAACTGCAGCTAAAGAGTAGGCTTCTATCCTTTTCTATGCTAAACATTTCAAGTACTTTTGATTAAACAAAGCAATGTGTATCATCAGTTTGGGTTTTCTGCAGCTCTTGTAGCTCTAATCTTCCTTTGACAAAAAAGAATACTGAAACCATACATCTCTCTTTGTTTGCCTGACTTGATGTGAAATACTAAGTGGCGCCATCTGATCCATTGCTTTACTTACAGCAGCTCAAATATTAAGATTTCCATGCAGGTCCTTCTTGTTTATACTGTGTGACTTGAATTTGTGTGGTCTGCAGGCTTTTTCTGGGGGACAGAAAGCAGTTATTTCCTATCTGTTCAATAAAAGTGGATGTAACCTCTCATATAACCATCACAAATAGGAAGAATAACTATGCCATATTCTTATAATGAAACAGAAGGAATAATTTATCAAAACATTCCTGTGCCCCAAATTTAACTACAATAAGGAGTATGAAACAGTTCTTTTGCATAGCACTTTGCTATAGAAATTTGTCTTATCAGTACAATAGAGGACATTTTCAAATATACTTTATTCTGCATTATTATGCAGAAAAGTTTTAAGCAACTCCTGTTCACAAAATTATTGCTATTTTGTACAAAAAAATATATCCTTAATTAATATATACAAATACTGTGGCATAATTTCACAGTATAATATACATTGAGTGTTTCTATTGTTCCTTTGCTAAGTTTGGCATTACAGAACACAGATTTCTTTGCTTTTAGTTCATTTGAGAATAAATAAATCTGGGCTTATTCCTCTGTTTCCAAGAGGAATTCTTATAGTCATCTGACAACACCTCTGTTATATGTTGCTGCATTATCAACCTAACATGTTGGTAAAGCTCAGTTGTAAATGCAGTTTATAGGATGGAAAATATTGTGTCTGAATAGTATTGCATTTATTTTATCATCTAAGGAAACAAATAATAATTTCTGGTTTCTAATTTAATTTCCATTGTAAGGAAATATGGCTTTAAACTTTATTTACTGCTATTATTTAAATAAATCCAAATTATATCATCTCTGCTTTTCTGTGAGGGGGAATATATAATCATAAAATAGTATAAACACATATCAAATCATCATAAAATTCTTATAAAGCAGGGCTTTTGCTTCTTGGATTTTATATTTCAGTAAGTGTAAATGTAAGACAGTCCTAAACCCTGTTTCAAATGATTACTTCAGTCTCTGAAGAATTGATTCTACAGCTTTTTTTTTTTTCCTTTTTTTTTTTTTTTTTTTTCCTGTTTAGGTATACTAAACTTGGATTAGATCTGTAATAGCAATGATGGCATCTGGAAGGCATTTTAGAAACAGAAACTCAGCCAGAATATCAGAGGAATGCAACATGTGGACAAAGTCTGCTAACTGTGTTTGTGCAACTTAGATACTCTACAGCCTTAAACCTTCAAGATATTCTTTGATGTACACTGGTAGAATTCTGATGCAGAGTGTGTTCATGCTGCATTTATTTCTTTTAATAATGTGAACATAGCACTCAGTGTGTATTATAACTTGATTGCACTTTAAAGAAGACTGATAATCTTGAAAGTAAAAAAGTCATAAATTTTCATTTTTACTGCTGGGTAAAGACAAGCTGGTTATGGTACATCATTTGGAAAGCTAAGAAAGATTTTTTTTATTTATTTCAACCTATTTTTTTTTCCACAGAAATGAGATCTTGACTTTTCTATGTGCTCAGAAAAAGGTGTATTTTATCAATTTTCTTCATTCAGAACAGATATTTGAAATTAAAAAATCAATGAGAGATGCATTCAACACAATTATGTTCTCATATACTTGTATACTGCCAAGATGAGCTCAGAAGTACTTGACTCAGAAATGCACTTTAGCTCTTTTTTTCACATTTTCCTTGTCACCTAGGCTTATTCTAAGTACAGACTGTTCCAGCTGCTGCAGAACAGTAGAAGGGAAGCAACACATGTCTCTCCCCACCTGTGTGCCCACATAAACCTTCTGCTGACCCTGCCCAGGACCCTTCGTAGCCATTCATCAACGGAGTTACACAAAGTCTGTTGTAGCAGTTGTGCTGAATTGGATAATTAATTTGAACTTTCAGATGTCCTGTCACTGATTCATGTAAACTGCAAGCCACACACCTCTGCCTGAGCTAGGAAGGTTTAAGAAAGTTATAAAAAAGAATACACAGGGATCTATTGAGAAGCTGCTGTTACTACGTGTGGAAAATATTCAAGAACTTTCTTGTTGAGCATATCGTGGGTTTTTCAGTTCTCTACAGCTTTTAATCTTGATTAATTATTTAGCTTTCACATCCAGGTATTGAAGGAGGAAGAGAGGACCGAAACAAATGAGTGCTGAGCCTTCAAACAACTCAGGACCTGCTCTATAATTGGGATGACAGGTCGCAAAGGAAATGTAATACTGAGAAATGTGAAGCCACTTCAATTGAAAGGAAGAATAATAAGCATAGGTACCCAAAAGACAAAGCTAGACAAGTATTCTGAGTTTCTGTTGCATAATTAAATTAATTTACTCAGAAAATGTCCAAAGCATACAAATAAAAATTTAAAAAGACATCTTGGCATATATCATCTGCTTTGTCTCATTTTGTACTAATAAAAAAAGCCAGTGAGCTTGGTTACATTAAACGTGATGGATGTATGTCAGGTAAAATAGATTTTCATCCTTTCCAAATCACTAATATAATTATAATTAAAAGAAAAAAAGCAAAATCCTTGGAGCTTACATTTCATTTTTCCAAAGGAGACTCAGGCAAAATATATTAATATGTTGCCTAAGTTTAAGTGAAAAATATGGGAACTGAAGTTTCAGAGACCACTGAAAATATCCCCAAGCTCTTCCCTCTGGGCCAAACACTGGGTAGGTAATGCATTTCTGTCCAGCTTCTGCTTTATTCACAGATGGGGCACAAGACTGCATTCTACAGGGGTTTCACTAAGCTCTCATTTAAGGCTATACTACATAGAGTAGTTTTGATTAATAATAATTCAAAATGATAAATCACAGAAAAGTGTTGCATTGTTGCAACCAGAGCACATTGGAAATTATTGTGAATGTTTGTCTTTTGTGTTGAAGCTAAGATCAAATACAGGGTTCCCAGGACCATGACAATTACAGCAAGAAGGGATTTTTTTGTTTTTTGGAAGAAAATGGGAAATCTTGTTTTGAACCATTTGAACCTATTTTACACATTGCTTATGAAATGCATAAAAGCAACTATTGTATCTATTTGTTATGGCTTGGCTAAGTTCTACATATTTATATTCTTATATATTTTTGTCTTGAATACTGTTATTGTATCCACTTCTCTTAAAACTTTAATAGAATTATAATCCTGTTTTTATGATGGGATACTTGCTATCTTATGTTTTGCACTGCAGCATCAACAGTTTTTCACACATTCCTTATAGCATTCTGCATTTAATATCAACAACACTACTTAAGGAAGAAATCCTTCTCCATGCTTTGACTCAGTGTATAATTCTATTAGCAATTCAGAGTGGATTGGAATGTACTTCTGTCATCACTCCACTACAATGATAAACTAATGTTTTCCTCCACCATCACAACAGTATGTGAAAGCTTGCCTAAATCTCTGAAGGAGGGTTGGGTGATAATTATTTCTAATGTTCCATGAAAAATATCATTTTATATCAAAGTGAGCTTTGGTATCTGCCTTATCCCCTTCACTACTAGTTTTTCAGAGTTTTTTTCCATCAATTTACATTTTAGATTCACATCTGTGTATGCCCCTCTGCGAAGAAAAATGTTAGCTTTACTTTAAATAAAGTATGGAATGCTTTGTGTCATTATACTGTGTTTCTGTCATGGCAAGTCAATCTGGCTGCTCAGTTTTGAAAATTGTGTCATTTTGTGCCTGTCAGTGAATCTTTAAGCAGCTTGAAGTTGTTTGTTGTCTCACTGATGCCATCAGCAGCATATTTTGCACTAAATTCTTACCTGTTTCCTGACAGTTTATGGGTCAGAATGAAAGAGAGGGCAGGGACAGGGTGCCATTATTGTGAGGGTCTGCTGAGCAGTTGCACCAGGAAGACCAAGGGGATGAGACCCTCTACAGACAGGCAGGGGCAGACTCACTCTCACAAGCCTGGTCATCGTGGGGACCTTCAAACATCCTGATACCTGTTGGAGGGAAAACACAGCAGGGAATAAGCAATCAAGGCAGTTTCTGGAACATATTGATGATAACTTCATTCTCCAACTGACACAGAAGCCAGCAAGTAAAACTGTTATGCTAGAGTTTGTTCTCATCAACAAGAGAACATCATCATCTTGTGGGCAATGTGAAGGTCAAGGGCAGCTTTGGCTGCAGTGATCAAGGAAAGGTGGAGTTCAAAATCCTTAGGACAGAGAGGAGTGTGCACCACAATCTCACTGCTCTGGACTTCACAAGAGCAGATTTTGGCCTCTCTATGGATCTACTTCATAGAGTGCCATGATATAAAGCCCCAGAAAAAAGGGGCCTAAGAAAGAAGGTCACAATCCAAGGATTGCTTCCCTGAAGAGCAACAGACATCATCTACCTGCACTTATGTAAAGAATTTGACACAGTCCCACATGACATCCTTGTCTCTAACCTGGAGAGGCATGGATTTGATGATGCTAAAATACCAGCATCAGCCACAAAAAGAAGTAGAACTAGAACTATAAAAACAAGACAGAAGAATCTTAATAATGTCAGGGATGGAAGCAGTCTAAATTTCAGCAGAAGGGTATGAACTATGAATTTAGAGACTGTAATAGGGGAATATTCACTCTGGGTTACGTGGTGAGATGATGTGTCCTCTGTGAAATGAGGATGCACTTTTCCTGTGTTCAATAACTCCCTAGTAGGCAAGTTTGCAGGGCGTCTCAGAGTACAAGTAATTTCAAGTGTGACAGCAAAGCATCAATGGGGAAAGACTGAGGCTTCCTACTCATCAACAAGTCCTTTCCTGGTTATTTTAATCTGGCTGTAGTACGTGATATTTTTCTTCAGTAAAAGCTGATAAACAAAACTATTCTTTTGAATAATATATCTATCATCCAGTGAGCCTAACGATCTTATATCCTCCTTCTCAACCTTATTTCACTATTTGAGTTGAGTCACAGCATGCTCTTAGTGCTTAGTAATTTCATTGCTGCCTTTTCTGTGGGGTCATGCACTGATAAAGAAATGTATGCATAATACGTCATTGCGTTGGCAAATAGGCTGTCTGTAATAAAAATTGCTGGGTGAACTGTTTGGAGTTTATTTAGTTTTAGGTTTTTGGTATCAGCATTCCTTTAAGGGCTGATTTCCAAACAATGGATGCTCAGTTTATCCCACCATCAAATTTATTTCAAGATGTTTCCTTATTGGAAACTAGAATGCACTAACAATAATTCATAAACTTAAAAACAATAATTAACACATTCATCTTGACTTATTATGAAAATCTAATATTTAAAAAAATATTTAAGATGGATTCCCAGGATGAGCTTTTATATGACAGTTTTGTGCAGAACCTCATAGTTTTGTTTATTTTGTTATGCTTCCTTTATAACAGAGGTTTTTGAAGAAAATAGTGTCACCCTTATGTGCAGCCCTGAGAAATGAATTACAGTCATAGAAATTCACTGAAGCATTACTGAAATCTCTCCTTTACTCTATAGAATGTTTTTAAGGAAATTGAAGACTGTGATATCATCATTGCCACTGTTTTAAGTTTACTATTGCCAACTCCTTTCTTCAGTCCTTCTGAATTCAAACTCTATTTACACCACTACACTTCAAATGATCTTTATTTCTCACAACATGTCCTCTGTTGAACTGCTTAAAAATATTAATATCCTGCTGATATTTGATATTTGTCAAAATGTGTTGCTTAATAGGAATACTAAAGCTCCTTGAATAAATTGCTGGAAGTTAGCTGTATCTAATCTCTGTTAAGCTCTTAGTAGATCCATGCAACATAAAGATAAGAAAGTCTTCATTAGCTTTCTAACAATCTACTCCCCTGTTTTATGAATACTGATGAATAAATTTCTGCTAGTCTAATGTACTTTATCTGAAGCATTTAAGATCATTTGCTATAGTTGTTCAATTTACATCATGAACTTGGATATACCCATGCAGCCTTCATTTTAAGAGAGATCAAAATGAATAATATTTAACCACTACAGCTTCTGTGACTGTAAAAGAATGAATAAATACAGCTAAGCACATGGTAATTGCATTACAGTTCCTAGAACTAATGAAGAAAATTGGTGTTATTAGTCAATTTGCAGAAGAACAAAAAAGGACTCCATAGGTGTGTGGCAATGGGGGAACCTCTAGCACTACTGCAAAGGTAGATGGTGAATATTTGCAATAATATGAGAAGCTCAGAGTACATAATGGAGAATATTCTACTAGACTTCTAATTTTATAGTGAAAAGAATAGAATTTTAAGGGACTTTTTCTAATAGTTTAATATAGTGTTACATAAAGCTTGTAAAAACAACAACAAAAAAATCTCAGCTACTCAGTTGCAGTATTTTTTCTTCTATTTTTTTTTCTGAAATTATTTAGGCTCATTTTCTTTTTTTTTCATGCTCCTAAGAAGAACCTTGATCATTGACCTCTTTACTTTTCCCATTCCTTTAAGACATTTTCTAGAGATCAAACTTTTTAAAGCAAACAATAATGATATCATCTTTAGAAGAAAAACCTTTAAATTTTATTTATCAGTACATTATTAACATTGCAAATACACCCCAACGATTCAATATTCTTAAAGAAATGTTTGGAGTTATCACAATCATCTTCTCTAGCTAACATTAGTTGTATAAAAATAGCAAGAGCTAACAGAAACTTGTGGGAAAAGCATTTTATACTGTAGTTTTTAGATAGGTCTACAACTAAAGAAAGAAAAAGGATTTTATTGTTTTGCTCTTTTACCATTTTTTTTAGATGATATTATGATTGCTAAACTTTTTGTAGGTAATTCCATACTCAGTAATTCATAATGTGACTGTGACTGTGGTTCAATTTAAGAGCTGTGCAGCAAAAAAGCTACTTCAACGTGCCAAAGTGCTACAGAGAGCAAAGAAAAAGGAAATCTACTGCTTTGGAATTGTACCAAAGGAACTCTCCAGACACTTTTTCTGCTGTCCTGTAGTATCTGAATTTTAAATGCACAATCTGCTTATCTATCAGGCTTTGCACTGGTATATTCATCCCAGCTATTGTTTCCTATCTACTTCATTGATGGCAGTGACAATTCCTCTATTGCTGCATTTGCTAACTTCGTATTTCCATCCCAGGAATATCCTTGAGACATAACTTATAGAACTGGTGTCATGCTGATGTCTGTTAACTAGGTGTCAGATTGCTGGTTTGTGCTGCTTGGGTTTTCCTCCCAAGCCCTCATTTCTGATCTCTAATATGAGCAGTTTCTGCCTCTTGGTTTAGTCATGTTTGTTGTAGGTGTTAATGGCAGTGAATCATCATGGGGTAGGTACCTCATGGCACCCCTTTAGCAGCACACTTTACACAGATATCCTGAGTTGTTTCTGGTTTTATGTTCTGACCACTCTTTGACCACTGTTAAATTCTGCAGAATTCTGCATTTCCTTTTGCAGTGGACACCACCCCATGAAAAAATTTGCATTCAGAAAGGTTTGTGGCTTTCAGAGGAAGTTAACATAGTTTCTCCTGCTAGGTGTGGTTGTTTTTCTGACTGAATTGGAGTGTCCCTAGAACTGAATTCCTTCTATTTATTCTTACTTTTGGACCATCATGTCCTGAAATCATTTAACGTGGTGCACTTGATAGAAACCCTCCAAACATGGCCTTATGCCACTAGGACACTATTAAGAAGGTTTTTTTTTTTTTAAAGCCAGCCTCTTTTAAGCAAACAAAAATTGGGCTTGATTCATGAATTACGAATCCCCACTGGGTTATGCTGTTTTCATGACTAATTTCTCTCTAACCACAGCTTTACAGCCTATGACCTTACAACAGCAAGCTGGCTGTAAGAAAACATGGGCTTGTTGTGCTGGTTATGCCTTTGCTCATGTTCCAGGTCCCCTGTGGCTTGTTAACTCTCCACACACATACTACTTCAATTGCCTCCAGGCCAACTGCTGGTGTTGAATTGCCAGGGATCATGAAAGTACCATGTCTCTACTGGACACTTCAGATTAAATATAAAAGAAATCGTTCTAATTTATGCTAAAATCAATCTAGATTCTTCTCAATTTCACTGTATAAACATTCTCTAAAGGAAAACAAAATATTGTTTTCAGTCTTCTGTAGGCTCATATGCAAACTGCAAATCTACTGCAAATTGTATCACTTTGATATTAAGTTGTACTAATGATAGGGAATAGGTGCCCCAATGAGAGACCCAATAGAAAAGAACTGGCATTACATGAGCCATTAACAATTTATCAACTAAAAGCTGCTAAGTATGTATTCACATTCAATTATAACAAAAGCATTTTTGCTGATATCTCACTGTAGACTATTAACTGAACTGTCAAAACCTCTAGGTCCGAACAATCATGTGTGTTATCTGACTTTAAAAGAAAAATGCCAGGTTACCATTCAAGCATAAGCAATAACATGGTTGATAAAGCTTCCTCTAATCCTAAATTTGGCTTCCTTATCCTGCACAGTTACAGAAATGCAAGTCATAACTTTATAAGAAATGAGAAGCACCTGACATGAAAGAAGTATGTGAAGATAGGTTTAGGGTGGAGGCAAGCTCCTGATACATAAGCATACATACATAGGCATACATACACATATATACATATACATATATATATAATAATGTATTTGCTCTATATGTAGTTGGTGTCTGAATGCACCACTGTATGTGTGAATTCTCAGATCATTTATCAAAGTCATATAACCTCGAGTTTAATATTTCTTAGACTGGTGTATTTCTGGCAAGAATATCTAAATGATGAGGAAATAGCATGAGCAATTTAGTAGTTGAAGCCCTTGTGACCTACAATGGTGTTGGGGCATGACATACTATAAGTAAGGCATCAAATTGAAATCAAGCACCTTTGATCATTTAAAAATCACACTGCACTGCTTTCAGGAGTACATAAGTTGTTAAACTTGGCTTCTGCACAAGCTTTAAATTAGGCAATTTAAAATTGTTTGGGTAATTCAGATGGGGAAATATTCCTTGCTATTTCTATATCCACAGGCTCGTTAAAGGAAATTTTTCTTCACTTCCCTCTTCTACTGTAATGTGTACTGTTCCTGGCAGGAACTTAGAATTTTTCTCCCATATTCCCACAATACATTAAAACCACACATATTTGGACTTAATTTATATGGAAGGCATTTGAAATGAGATTAAAATCCTATTTTTGTGTAGTACACAAATTTACACATTGATTTTCTAAGGACATTAGTCATATGCATTGAAAACAAATATTTAATTAAAAATAAAACTCAGATTCAGGTAGCCTATTTTCGATGTTCAGATAATATCTCATCTCAGTGGGATTAATCTGGGCATTAAATTTATTCAGTATGGATCTCTATTCTATCTGCTGGTTTTGTAGAGTGAATCAATGCTTACATCTCTTTTTGACTGCTTTCTGAGTTTAAGGTTCTCAGTAGGGAGATTTCAGCAGAATACTGACTCTGTTATAATCAGAAAATTACAAAAAAAATACTCCAGCATGGTAACAGATGTGAGTTATCCTCTTTAAAATGCAGAGTATTTGGATCAAACCTTTATAGTCTGACCATTCCTTCACAATTCAGAATTGCTCTGAGGTCTTTTCACAGAGGTATCTCTTTCCAGACACCTGAAGAAGGAAGTACCATTTGGGAAAATGGGTTACCCCCTTGGGTGGAGGGGGCTCTAGATCTTGTTCTGTCCTCCTGGAACCCAGTCTGGCCAAGTCTTAATATCTGGAACCACACCTAAGGCTTGTCCCATCCAATGGTTGTACTTCTGGGGAGGAGAAACAGAATCATGTCTCAAAATGAGAATATCAGCCCTTTTCACTAAATATCACTAGAAGTGCAAAGTGTACCTTGTATATTTCTGATGTCTCTATTCCATGTAAATCCCAATGCAGAAGGAATTTAGGGGTCTAAATCTTTCTGAGTTTCTAAGTGATAGACTGAAGTGTTTTCTCACTTATTGTGTCATATGTTACAAAAGCAATATATGTGACAATTCATTAGTTAATGCATATTTAAAGAAATAAACATTTTAATTGAGAATTCTGTGGCTTAACTTCTCACACTGGTATACAAAATGAAAGGAATATTTATGATACACTTAGTTGTTAATAAAAATGACTGATGACTGAAAGGAAAGGTCAACTTTAAACCAGGAACTATTTCAGTATTCATCAGCGCAGGATGAATAAGTGAAGCAATTATTAAGATTTTTAGCAAATAAGAAAAATGTAATTGTATCACTCAGACACTGAGTGGCTTGTTACAGGCATCTGTAGTGAATTAGAGAACCATATTGAGTTTTAAAACTATGAATATTAAATATTGTCTTCAAGGCCAATGAAATACTACACTTTTCCATTTTGAGCTCAAGCAACCCTTTGTTAAATTTCACCACAGGATGCTATTCTCCAATCACTCATCAAGACAGGACTTTCTAGTGTTTGAGTACTAATTTTTGGTGTAACTCTAGTTTTAGCTTTTGTAATCTTTTGTACTTGGCTTAATTTCTTTTATGCAATAAGTGTGACTGTTAGAAGTGAGGAACATTATATTAACACTATAAAACAAAAATTATATTTTTTTGATAAAGAACAAAAATAGTATGTGGCAAATTGATGGCACTAATGAGATTATAAAATAGCCATGTTTAGCAGCACTGCAGTAATTTAGTTGCCTAATTTGCATTACTGAATGCTAAGACATCCTTTTTTGTCTTTTTCTCTCTTTTTCTTTTTCTTTTTCTTTTCTCTTTCTCTTTCTCTTTCTCTTTCTCTTTCTCTTTTTTCTCTTCTTTTTTTCTTTTTTTCTCTTTCTCTTTTTCTTTTTTTTTCTTTTTCTTTTTCTTTTTCTTGTTCTTGTTCTTTTTTTCTTTTTTCTTTTTTCTTTTTTCTTTTTTCTTTCTCCTTCTCTTCTCTTTTTTTTTGTTTTGTTTTATTTTACTTAAAGGCATTAAGCTTTGATGTGACTGACCCTGATAACCAATGCTGAATGTTTACACCCAGTACAGAAAAAAAGAAGAGGAGACAGGTAAAAGACAGAGGTAGAACAGGACTGGCAGTTGGATATGGGAAATGCAAACTGATGGAACACTAAGAGTAGTGCCAAGTTGATGGGTTGGACTCAAAGACTAAAAGCATGACCCGAAAAATGTAAACCAAAAGCTGAATATTTGGAAAATTGTTTTGGGCTGTGTAAATTTTTTTCCTAAGCAAGTAGTAGAGCCCTGGGTGTTTTGGTCATTTATCACTAACTAGGAAAAAAAAATATAAGGAAAATTTTCCTTAGAAATAGTAGTTCTTAGTAGAGATGTGTCTTGAATCATATAATATCTTTGAATACAATTGCTAGAACTACAATATTTTTTTCTCATAAATCAACTTCCATTGCAATTAAGTACTACCTTTGCACTGAAGATAACCTGAATCCATTCAAAAAAAAAATTTTTCCCCCCAAATTAATTGGTTAGTATTTTTTTTTTTATGATTTAAGATATTTGGGGTTTTTTTTAGAAATATCTTCTTGGAAAAATCTGACAATATTATTCAACGTGTTAAAATGAGAATAAAAGGCATACTTTTTTACATTTAAGAAAATTATAATAGGCCTGTGAACAATCTTCACGGAGAAAATAAAATTCAATTTACTGCATGTAGTGTCTGTGGAAACACCTTTTTCAGTCTATTTGCTAGGTTTGTGTTTCATCTGAAAAGTAGTACATTCTGTCTCATCATACTTCTGATGCAGCATTGCAGTAAGGAGTAATTTTAAAGGATATCTCCCATTTTAAGACAGATCCTGTGATCTGGATTTTACTTTTCACAGTGTGTCCAGATACTAGTGCACTGAAGAAATAGCACTCTTATTTTCTAATACTTGTGGTACTTAATCCACTATCTATGGTGTCTAAATCTATTTACATCACACCATATCACACTGTCACTCAAAAGGTAAAAGGATGTAATTTTATTTCTGTAAATTCTGCCTAGTATGAGATATGATGAAAAGCAAACAGGTTGTAATGTTAGAAAATCAAAGAAAATCAAAAAGTGAGGCTGCAAAGAGAAGTCTATTGCCTTTGTATAAATGGATGGATCTACACCAAAATATGTCACTCAGGGTCACCCACAAGAGCAAGAGTCTGGGTTTATTGTTCAACAACAATTAGCTTGGAGAATATTACAAGACTGGCCAAGTATATGGTAAACTGCTGTGAGCAATGTATTTTCACAGTATTAATTTTTTTAACAGTTAAAAAAAAAGGAAAAACTTAAGAAAAGTGAAGAAAATTACTACTTGGGAGAAGTAATTATGCCAATCTACAGCCGTATACACATTCAAAACATACTGTCAAACTAAACCAGTTATGCCCTTTCCCCTTGCAGCGATTAGTTCATGTTAAAGCTAAGCTTTTGGAGCGGATTTATTCTGAGTTTTATCCCTACTGGTAATTCCCATATATCATGGATCTGAGCAAGAAATAAAAAATGTCACTCCTCAATCATAACTCCTTGTCCTGAAAGATAAAATACATTTTGGATGTGTAATAGATTATGTGTATTCGCTATCAGCAGTTAAAAAAAAAAAAAAAGCCCTAACAAAGCCATAAGCAAGTTGTGTATAATACCTATTTCTCATGCATAGCTAATGCCATCCTGCAGTCTTCTGCTGAGGCAGCTGCTGAGACAGCTGGTTCCTTCTCCTTCCAGTGATAATACCTCACTCACACTTTGCATTGTCAAACCTTTGCAGATAGGACACCCAATTTAAGCTGCTCTGCTGCTGTTATCGCTTCTCTCCTTGCTCCCTGCCCTGACCACTATTTTAGCTTTGTTAAACAGGTTTTATTCCTTCAGTTCTTAGTAAAAATATGGCCAACACTCTGAGGCTAATGCAGTAACCTTCAACTTATGAGAGACTAACAAACAGCCTCTCCTGTTCTCTGTAGAAATCTCTAACACAAAATTTTCTGCCTTCTCTACTTTCTTTGTTCTCATTTTTTGTCATACCAATGCTAGAAATTATTGCTCAGTGCATGCTGGCCACCACCTGGGAGTAACCTGCAGTTATGTGATTTAAATTTCATATGCCATTGCAGTGTAAAAGTGTTCTCAATTCTATCTATGATCATTGTGATAACAGAACCAATCTCCCACAATAAAACAATATATGTAAAATAAATATATCTCAAGATGCCCCATTGGCACTTTCTTTCACCTCCCTGATTTTGAATTTGAGATTTAATTCAGAATTTTAGTTACATAACTCTGTTATTATCAATTTTCTCCCAATGTGTGTATGTGTTAATAAAATGTCACCACAGACTGAGGAAATATTTCAAAATAATAACTTATATGATTATACCCTACTGTATGTTATCAATTTCACTGATACCTACAGTATAGCCTGAATGAATAACCATATTCCAAAGTATTTCTGTTTTAAAGACCCATAGCTATTAGTTATAATTAAATTATGGTTAAATTTTTTAAAATATAAAAATATATTTTCTAGATGTTTAATATAGCAGTTAGGTTTCCTTTAGAGACATATGTTCATTAGATCAGAACTGCTATTCTGTTTCTCTACTCTGATTCATTTCATTTTTCATCTTCTGGTAACCTAATTTAGAAATACAACCTCACAAAGAATTAGAAACAAACTTCAAAGAAAAAGGAAGACTGCTAAAAGCGAGTTTTAAAATGTTACGAGCATCTGGATTTTCATGTGGTAGAAACAGACGGGATATTGATCAGCCTTTTTCTGAGAGTGGGCAGCACCTGCAGCCTACAGGGGATAGAAAATACATTCCAGCTCCTGTGAGAGATATCCTGTAGACTGTTACCAGTCTCAAGATGTAATTCTAGTAATCTGTTTCAAAAAAAGGTTGAATATTTTACATTTTGTACATTTCTAAAATGTATCTTGGAAATTAATCCAGTCACAGATGAGCCTGATCCAGCAGCAGTAGAAATTAGTTGGAAGGCTCTCATCGAAATCAGTAAGTTTTGTACTTGACTATAATTAGAATATGCAAATGTGCATCTTTCCATGAAACAAGGCAGTAGTACAATGAAAGAGTGGAAAGTTAATCATACACTTGAAATCACAGCATGTGGATGAATATCAAATATTCAATATATGTTGAACCCTCAGCAAAATCCTGAAATGCTTCACCTTAATGAATTATTTTCCACCATGTTGCTTCAATATATTGCAAAGACCATTCTGTAGTTTGTTTTCAAAGACTACATAACTTGAAAGAGAACTATCATAAAGACCAACATAAACATAAATAGGAAGAGTCAGTGGTATTTTCCATCTGCTATAGGCAGTCCTTGTTTGTGATTATGATGTTATTTATTCATTTGTATAATTGGTTATTTTATCCAACTGTGATTTCATGAGCTGTGCATATGAGCTCTATAAGCAGGTAGGCCATGTATAACTGTCTAATATCTTCCTGCCTATCTGGAGTAAATTACTGGGCAGGAACACTGAATATTGTGTTATGACCCTTGAAATTTGAATCTCTGGCTGTATACTTTATATTATTTCCAGAGCATTCATAGAGGAATGTAAATAGAGTTCTTAGTGTATGTATTGTACATTACTTAGGCAAGCTACTTCATATGGCAAAAACTGAAAGATATAAAGTGAAGACAGTGCAAAGTGTACTCAATATTGCTCCCAATGGGCAGAATAAATGTGTTCAAAGTGCCATGTTTAAACAAATGGGAAAGAATCAGTGGAATAGTCGTGTGTGAAGGGCAGTGACACTGAAGGCACTTGGAGCTGTACAGAAGAGTGAGGATTGAAAGCTGAGAGGACCTGGTTCAACAATAAACAAAAGCAATTACACACTGACTTAATCAATTGCAAACTGATAATCAATTCAGGAAAACCTCTAATAATTTTGTTCTGAAAAGGGGCACAGTGATACCCTTTACCCCTCAGCAACAACAACATGCTCAGAATCAGTATTCTGGAGGGATCATTACTGAGTTGAAGTGCAGAAAAAGAGTTCTTACAACATTCTACAAAGGTCAGAAGCATCAGTTTTCACAGTTTATTTGTTGCTTCAAATGAAGGTCACCCAATTTACATGGCTGGGCCCATTATAAGACTTGAAATGGTGGTGGAGGTGGAAACAGACTTTAGAGGTTCTACTTCACAAATTTTAGAGCAGATTACTAAATTGTGTCACAAAGCAAATCTTAGTTACTCAAACCTTTGCTGACATTCACATTCTTTATCCTGTTCTAAACAATAAATATGTTCCTGCCCATCCTGCCACACAGCCAACAGTGTTTTAACACAAGAATTCCCTCCATTTTTCCCTCTGCATGGGAGGAAAAGCCTATCCACGCAGGAGTTCACTTAATGACAAGCTGGGTGTCAAGGTGTGTTTTTCAGGGTAGCACTATGTGTGTAAGGGGTCAGCAGAGAGCAGCTATGTGCTTTGGCTGCCCCCTTGGAAGGCTGGCCAGCTGTCTGCCAGCATAATGTGCACATTGAGGCAGCTGGACAAAGTATTTTGGAAACATATGGGAAGGACATATGTGTTGTCACAGGTCACTGGGTAACTCACTGTGGAACGCCTTTCAGCTCCTGCACCAGGACTTGTGCCTGGGGACAAGCCCGTGGTGGCTTCCCCCTGGGAAATTAACCCATAGGCAAGGCTTCAGCTATGCCTTCATTCAATACTTGGCAATATGTTGAGGAAGTGGACAAGGCTGGCAAAAAAAAGTTATCAAACAAAAGAATTGGGTACCAGGTGTAAGAGATGAATGAATAGCTTTGGTCTCTGAGTTGTACTTCTGGAAAATAAGCTTTCGATGTAAAACCTTTTTGCTTCCTTTTTTTAACACAGTTTTATCCAGCTTGAAAATTCTTCTACACATTTGTTCCACTATCATTTTAGAAGATACTACAGCCAACTAAATTGATGCAATTCTATTTATTGAAAATATATATATATCTTAATTCTGGCCAAATAGTGATAACACAATTTTCTTATATTTAAAGTGTGCCACTGGTTTCCCTCTAACAACCTATTACCATCCTACAAATGTGATACTATCTAATGGTGTAGTGTCCTTTTTTAAACAAACTCTTGGAATGGAAAGAGTTGTTCACAGAGAATGAATGCCTGATATTTTGTCTGAGTCATGCTCTTCATTCTGTCTTGTTTCAGGGAGAGTCTAAAGCAGGCTAAGAAACAATCAGTATCCCACTCACAGACAAAAAACACTTGGAAGATCTCTGCTTCTCAAAGATCATAACTGCACACTTCATGTACAATAAGATGCATTTGACTTATTTTATTTCATGTAATCTAAAAAATACTGAACATATTGCTCTGAAAAGGAATGCCTATGTAAGAAAAAATTTAAAATGAAGCGTTATAAATTGCTAGTGTCTTTAATGTGTGCTTTTTCTAATTAAAGTGCAGAAGGCAAAGTATTTATATTATTTTCTAATTTTCATTCTCTAATGCATATTTTAAATTTTATTTCCATTTCAGATTTTTCTCAGACATTTTTTCCCAGTGACTGTTAGTATGCCTGTGTTGAGTATGTGACAAAAGAAATTTCTCCCTTGAGAATACTTAATGTAGAGTAATTGTTTTTGTTTGGTTTCTTGTTTCCTTTTTTGTTGTTGTTGTTTGTTGATTTGTCAGTTTTTTATCCTGAACTCAGCTTTATATAATGTTGTGCATTTCTAATTTTACAAGTGCTTATTATTTCCATTAGTGTACTGTAAATTTTTTCAGAGAAATAAACAATATAGACTGAAATAAATCTGTTCCCAACTCTGTAACTTCTTACCCATACCCATTTTGTCTTGTATGTGCAAGTCATTACAATAAGCTCAAAAATATTTTTCATAAACCTAATTAAATACAGGAGAACTTGAAAGATTAGTACCTTACCCAGATTTCCTCATGTCTGACAAATTTGGGTGCAATTGTTTTCTTTGGGAAGAAGGGGGTTTTGTCAACATTTCATTTGGCTGGAGAAGTTGGACAGAAATCCAAAGAATAATCAAAGAGGAGCAGACACAATAAGGTAATGCATCTGCAGAGTAAGGGTGTGTTTCAGCCAATATGAAAGTAAGCTTAGCCTCACAAAATCTGTGTCTATAGAACCCTAACAAGACATGAAATTCTTTTTCGTTGATGTTTATAAATTGGATTTACCACTCCTTGCCTGCTCTCTACAACACAGGAACTGTTTCCTGCCCTACCCCTGTTCTCTTTTGTTGGTATTGATGATGGAAGCTCTGTTGGTGACTAATCTGATACCCCAGCACACCGAGAGCCTTGTGCTATCAACTGACAGCCAATATGAGAGTAATAACTTTTTAATGGCTAAACACACATGCAAACAGCAGATTCCCTGCTCTTGGATAATTATATTACACAGCCAGATCTAGATCCTGACTCTGTTTTTTTCAGGTTACCACCTCAGTGAGTAACTGGCTTTCAGCAGTCCATTCAGTGAGAGGAGTTTTAGGAAAGAAAAGAGACTTGAAAAAATGTTTCCAGAACTTTTTCTACACCTGGTATCAGGCATTCTGTTGTCAGTGATGTATATTTGTTTTAGCATCTCAGAAAAAATCTCCTAAAATTAAAAAGTGCAACCTCTGACTTACAAATGTAATGAAAAAAATAAAAAGACAAGAGAACAGCTAAACCAGTGTTCAGATGATGAACTATAAAACTCTTTAGTTAAAATGAGGACATATAATTGAAGTAATTTTCATTGGTTACAGATCAAGACTGAATTAGTAAATCCTCCCTTTAAAGTCAGAAGTTCTGTACTTTATCCAAGTTTTTCATCTTCAGTTTTGATTCATTAAAAACAGAAATGAGGCTATAAACATTCTTGAAAAAAGGAAACTAATAACTGAATTTTTCTTTTCTTTTTCAAAGTTTTCTGGAATATTGCCTTCACCATCTATTTGAATGGTTTGCTAATAAAATACATAAATATCACTGTTTATTTTTAAATGCCTTAATTTTCTTTGTTTTTTTCTTCTTGTCCTTAATATTATTTCTATACATATGCATTCAGAATCTCTATCCCCAAGATATACATGACTTTATTTTCTCAAAGTAAATTAAGAAATCTGCATTTAGTTGTAAGGACAAGCACTGCTTTCTAGGACTGTTCTATGGCTTCCAGTCAAACAAATTCCATATCCGATTAATGTTGCATCTTCTTTTAATAAGAGTTCAAAGATTAATAAAATCATCCAAACAAAACAAAACCAAAAACAAAAACAAAAACCCAGACCAAAACAAACAAACAAACAAAAAAAACCCAACCCCCCAACAAAACAGTAACAGCAAAAAGAAGGAAAAAATAAAAGCTACCACAAAAAAAAACAACCCCAAACCCTTTCTGCTCAAATGGGCTATGAAAATTATCTCCAGTTGTACATTGAACTGAAGAATGCTGAAGTTCTCCCGTGACTGCTGTTGGTTTAACAGTGGAGTATCTGCACTTATTTAAACATTTCTTATATTAGACCAAATCAAAAGTCCACAGAAACAAGCAGAAATCTTCCTCTGTGTTCAATTTGCTTTGAACTATGCCAATGTAATTAAAGAAAGAAAAGGTCTAAAACCTCACCAACAATAATTTCGTTGTTAAACTTCATTAAAGGTATGTTGAATTTCTATTTACCTCCCCCTCCCAAAGTTTCGGTGCCTACTTTGAAGGAAGGTCATGAAATTCCTTCAAAGATAAATGTTAATTATTAGTTAGCAGAAACTTTACCTGTCCATGTCTGCAAAATATTTGAAATATTTGCAATACATTTCAGTTACAAGATAAAGTGGACTTCACAATACTCACATTATCTTTTATTTAAAATATCTGAGTAGCAAAATTTCTAAGAGAGTTTTGCTGAATTCTTTGCTCATTTATGCTGTTACTATTAATTTCCCCCTTCAAGGTTTCTGAAAAAATACACAAAGATATCTGATGATATCTGTAAAATCTGTATTTTTCTGACACATAAAACAAGTGCAAAAAGAGCATTATAAAGAAAGAAGAAGGCATGGTTCAGTCTTCATTGTGTTGTCATCCTTGAATCTAGGAAAATTTTATTCTAATAAATGGAATTTTCTGTCTCATTTCTTGTCAGTAATAATATTCCCATAAAACCAAAAAATTATTTATGTTTCCTGAAACCATTAAAACATTTGAAATTTAACTTCTATTGCTGTGTGCATGATGGATTAGTCATGTAACTCTTAGAAACAGTAGGTGTCACGAATTTATTCCATTGCACATGGCATAGGAACACATACACTCTCAGGATGGAGTATCATATGTTTGATTTGATCTTTAAAAAAAACCAAACCCCAGCATATGTAGATGAATGAAGTAATGAAAAGCTTATATGAATTTTGAAATATGGACAGTGGACTTGC
Organism: Pycnonotus jocosus; assembly: GCA_013400435.1. Lineage (NCBI taxonomy): Eukaryota > Metazoa > Chordata > Aves > Passeriformes > Pycnonotidae > Pycnonotus > Pycnonotus jocosus. Next base: position 69,433 of record VWYP01011447.1, read on the forward strand.
TAGAAGGCAGCAAAGTCATAAACTGGATAGAAGTAAAATTACCTCCATAGCTCCGTCAGTATTCACCTGGCAAAAATAGCATTGCTAATTCAACTGTTCCAAATACTTGCTGTCTGCATGTATCTTTAAAGGAGGAAATGCCCTTTTTGGATGAATGGAAGAGGTTTTTTAAAAAAAAATTCTGTGAAAAACAACATAAAACTAAGTTGAAGTCTCAAAAATCCTTGTATAACTCCCTCTGTTCACACGTTGCTCAGTTGCTGATGACAGAGTCATGAGATCCTCCCAAATTTTATTAGGGATGTTTTGTTAATCTATTAATTCATAGTTATAATCTAGGATGTGATTTTTTTAGCTGAATGATCAGTGGTATGCAGGGGTATATGGAGCACATGTATGCATGGGACTTTGTTTACAAGATGTCTAGTAGGCAACTTTTGAAAAAAAAAATGGAATAAATGTGGCAGATTTGGCAAAAATATCTTCTCTATTTATGTTTTTTTTCAAATGTCACTCTGGAACTCTTGGTATAATGATTTCTTGGTCTTATGTCAGAGAAGCAAAACCCCAGGTCCCAAAAGAAATCAAATTTGTGGTTGTATTTGTGATGCCAAGTTCAAATGATATTGTAATATATACAGATATAATAAGCTTTTTGTCAGAAAGATTGTTCAGATAATAATCCACAATCAACAGCAAATTATTCACATTTTTTACTGGCTTCTAAATTATCAGGGAGACAAGCCTGAAAAACACTGAATTATGGTTTGAAGTATAGTTACAACTGGATTTCTGATTATAGATTTCTAAATTCTGATGGTTTTAAGTTCAATATCATAAAGAAATATGAAAATATGAATGACATGTAATAAGAATCTTTTTTCAGTCAGCACACTGGATACCTGAAGACTAGATACTCTTCATGCTATGTAATTTTTCAAAGGGTATTGCAATTTAAAACAACAGTTTGAACGGAATTTTACTGCAAAGAATAATCTGCAGGGGTTTTTTTTTGTCTAAGTGACTACTTTATACCACAACTGAGAACTTTTCTGAGCATTTCACTGGGATATGTAAGGAAAAAAGAATTAAGAGGCTGATGTGAGAAATTACTAAATTACTAAAATTTATGGTGAGACCTTCCTATGTACAGACCCATGGATAAGTTCAGCTCCCATAAAAATCTCTATTACAAAACCTGTTTTTCATTCATTGCTAAGTAAAGCACTACATGCAGCAGAATTCAATGAGAGCATATTACTTGTGCTTTGCATTTTCCCCCTCTCAAGAATGACAGCAGCCTTTTGATGCTATCCACAGCAGCCTTTGTGAGCAGATGAATATGAAGACCATAGATATTCTACATTTTTCTTACACTTTACAGGCTATTAAATGCAGAAAAGCAACTCTGAAATAGTCCCTGTACTTCTAGAAGCTTGAAGTTGTCTGAATAGAAATGTTTCCTGTACTTCTACTGTGAGCATACCTAGTGCAGTGCTGAGTGTCCAATAAAAAAGCAGCTCCATGTTTGACATAAAAATCTTGGATTTGGTACAAGACAAAGATCCTTCAGTGTTTACGTATTACCCAGCTATCTAAGTGACTTTTAGAGTGAAGAACCTGGTCTGATTCAGTCACCAATAAATAAACCTCTAGAATCCTCTGAAGTTCTCAAGATAATCAAAACTCAAGGAGCTGGCAGATATGATCAAAGTGTATATGGAAAAACCAAATCTTTCTGGAGCAATGGCTGGAAGTAAGTCAGGATATTCCTGGGCATCTCAAATATGACTGGAGGCCTGTACATAAGAAACTAAATGGAGCATCTGGTCAATACAATAGACTTAGAGATCTATTAAAGTGACACAGGCAATAGAGCTTTCACACATAGGTCTAGAAGGTGTTCATCCCTTCTGACAGGGCTTAACTGGTTCAGCTATGCTGATGTGAGAGGCAGCTTTCATGTCTTGGAAGGTGGCATAAACCTCAGACCCCCAAAATGCCCTGACCCATTTCTGGGGCCTTCCACCAGAGAACAGCGTGTGATCCACAGTGTTGTAACAAATCCACAGTGTTGCATCAGGCAGTGTAAAACTCCCACCCAGGGGAGGTTCCTGGGCATTCCATGTAAATCTGAATATATATTAACCCTTTGAACTCTATGTTTCATGGGCTTCCTCACCCTCAGTGATCAAGACAGCAACCATCACTTTGACAACAGACATCTAAGTTGCAACAATCAAGTCTTGTCACTGGTAGTGATATCTTTCTGCTCTTTTCCCTTTCTTCCCTTTCTTTCTTTTCCTCAAACATTTCCTTTAAGTGTTATTTTTCTGCTTTTGTATTGCTATATAACCAAAATGGCTACATATTTCACTCCATTGCAACCAAATTGTTCTAAAATAAACCCTACATATACACAAATATAAATGTATATGTATATACATATGCATGTATGTATATTGGTATACATGTACGTGGATGTGTATATATATATATATATGTACATTTGCATACACACACACACATATATATATGTATATATACACACAGATATAAACAGCAGTATTTCAGGGTTTTATCACTCTAATCCCCCCTAAGGGATCTATTAAAAAGAACCTGAGTTACCTTGGCCTTCAGGGGTGTGTCATAGCAACTATTTCATCAGTAAAACATTCATTTTAGTCATTAAATGGCTGGGATCAGACAGAAAGAAGTATATATGACATATCTTTAGGCACTTACTGTAATTAAGGGATATTTCTATTGTAGTATGAAGTGGTGTAATTGCATTCCTACAACCATTAAGGGATAACTCTCCAGGTGGACACTCTTTCCAAACATTATTTTTTCTAATAGTTAGACTGCATCCAAAGAAATAATTACACTGGAGGAGAGAAATTACTGTATTATGGCAATATTTTTTGTTGAAATGTGGAAGAGTTATACCAGTACAGCAGCAAAAATGTAGTTGAATAATTCTCCTGGGTGATGGCCCTAAGCAGACAAGTCTGGGAATCTGGCATGTCTCTCTTCAACAGGATAGTGTTTCTGGTAGGGATTCAGCTCATGGAGTTTCTGGGCTGATGATTTTCCTTTCCTCTGTATCATGGTCAGATACATCAGACATCTGGAAAGAAAATTTCAAGGCTAGAAAATTGTTCAAAGAAATAGAAGTTTTGTTGGTATTCATGGAATACTATGTTCATCATTAATGTCTCACAAGTGTTTATCTTTTACCTCCGTATCCCATGGAGAAACTGAGAGGGTGTTGGTGTCATCTTCAGGTCACCTCAGGTTTTAATGAGGGTCATACAGAATCACAAAATCACAGAATGGTTGAGGTTAAAAGGCACCTCTGGGGTTCCATTGTTTCAGGGCCTAATCAGGGCCACCTAAAGCAGGTTGCCCAGGACTGTGAGCAAGCAGCTTTGGAATACCTCCAAGCATGGAGGCAACACAAGCTGCCTGGGCAATCTGTGCCAGTGCTGTCACCCTCACAGCACAAAGGTGATGTTCCAGGTGCTCAGAAAGAACCTCCTGTGCTTCTCTTTGTGCCTGTTGGCTCTGGTCCTGTCCCAGGGCACCACTGGCAAGAGCCTGGCTCCATCTTCTTTGTATCCTCCCTCCCCCTGAGCCTTCTTGTCTCTGGGCTATATGGTCCCACTTCTCTTAGGGTTTCCTCTTCAGAGAGATGCTCCAGTCCATCATTCCTTTCTCCAGCATGTCTGTGTTTCTCATGTACTGGGGAACCCAGGACTGGATAGAGGACTCCAGGTGTGTATCACCAGTGCTGAGCTCAGGGACAGAATCTCTTGCTTGTTGCTTGTAGGAGAGCAAATATTTACTTTAAAATTTATTTAAATACTTGTAAAACCAGACAAGTCCAGCAGCCTCAAATCTGCACAGCATTAGATGTGGACAATTTTTCATACCACAAAGAACAGATAAAGCCAGTAACACTTTATTTAGGACTTTTATTGTAAACACCTGTTCAACACTTTTTGCAAATCATATGGCTAATTACAATTCACACACATTACTCTTTTACTTTTTATTATTGAATGAATGTTGATCAGTTAGCCAATACCTTGTTTTGATTTGTTCCATTTGCAAGATTGCAGATTTCATGATACATATAAAGATTATGTTACAGTAAAAGAAGCAAAAAAGATGTGAAGCACACATAGTCTAGATTTAATAAGTTAGCATATTTTTTAAACATACCACTTTGAAAAAGAAATCTCCATGATGAGTTTAAATGAAATTCAGTGCATTTGAGATTACATCTTTTTGCATGTGTAAAATATTAACTCAAAAAGGTACTGGAATGAACACCATCAACAGAACTAAAATTCACCTGCAGTATCAGAAAAATGTCAAATATTGGTTGAGCTGCAAATTGAGAAAAGATGTCTTTTGATTTATCTTATTTTTTATGTCCTTTAGTATGGTGAATTAATACCACATTAATACTATAGAGAAAACATTTAATGCTATTGAATTCAGATACCAATTATAATAATTGAAAGAAAAACACAACATAAGCAAATATTTACAGGGAAAAAAAACGTATTTTTTTTCTGACACAATAATATTGGCACATAGGCAGTCATTTTTCCTGAGAGGTTCTACCCAAAAAACTTTTACTTCCCGAGCTCTAAAACCCTATATGTCATAAATGTGCTAAATAAAAATCAATACCTGTTTCTAGCCCTCCAACCTTATTCAAGTAATTAAAATTGATATCTATCACCTTTTATCCCTCTCTAGTAGGTACAAAGCTTTATCACAAAACATACACTTGAAAGATGAGTCAATGTATGTAGCTTCAATTTTAAAAGTACTCAGAAGACTGAAAGATTAAACTTTTTGCATTAAAAGCTACCTAACTATAGACTTTTAGTGGCCCATTCTTAAAACTAGATTCCTTAGTTTCACTGGAATGAATACAAACGAACCTTTAGTTTGTAATACGTATCAGTTTTAAGATCTTTTTCCCCTGGAATACTTTAAAATACTTTTTGTTTGTGATTTCTCCTAAACCAGCAAAATATTAATGAGAATCTCTTACAGAACCCATGATTTTTTATATCATCATTAAACAAGTTTCTGGATAAACACAGTCCTTATAAAGAAGAAGAAAAAAAAAGGCAACAAAAAATGCTGGGGGTGAAATGACAGGAATAGGGGAATAGGGTTATCTCTCTCAAGCAAGTAATCACAGATCTCCTTTCACCATGTTCTTCTGGGCTGATTTATGGTGTCTGTGTGGAGCCCATGGCAAGCAGTTACAGTAACACAGTGAGCTCCCCAGAGGCAGCCCTGGTGAACCCTGCAGCCCCTCTCAAGGGCTGTTTTCCGAGGCTCTGTACAGTTCACATTGGGCTGGATACATCTGGGATAGATTTGGAACGAGTTTATTTCCAGCGGAGCTGTCCAACTGTTCAACACTTATTGAAAATCATTCCTGTCCTTGAGATAACACTGATCTATTTATCATTTTCTAATAGATAGAGACCCATGAAAGGGATTATGAATCTGTGACGATTAGGGGGAAAGAAAAATAAGAAAAAATAAAGGAAATCCTCAAAGTAAATGGTGAGCTGAGAATGTAAACTAAAATATTGTTTATAAACTTCCACTAAGGGCTGTTCACTATTTTCCATGAGTGTATTTTGTTTGAGATGTTGTTAACTTCTATAAAATTAAAAAGTCGGGAAGCTCCGATGTGTTTTGTTCCTTACAAACTAAGAAGGATGAAATCCTCCTGCTGTCCTCCCTGAGAGCAGATGGCAGCACAGCAAAACACCACAGTTCAAAGAAGCAAATCAGCTGTACTTGGTGTATGGCTGCAGAACTCCTGTCTGAACACTGACCAGTACCACACACTGCCATTATCAAGACCTCTCTTTTTTCTGTCTGCAGTGCACCTTGTTACAAACAGTGAGCAGCTTGTACAATTTAATCCATGCTGTGTAACTTCTTTCTCCTGTTCTATTTCCTAGCTTTACTCCCAAATTTATTAATGGGCAGAGGAGAAAAATAGCATGGCAAATAGAGTCACTATTGCTGTGTAAAGTTAAGGCAAGAATAGATAAACCTACCACGTGGGAAGGAAGTAGAAGGAGCTAGTAAGAGTTGTTGTGTCTCAATAACTGCATATTCACTAAGCTCTTGCACTGTGCACTGTGCCTTCCTGCCATATGCTACCTAGCCAAATAAAAAAGTAGGCTTGTCCTTTATTTTTTTGTATGATACAGAAATTACTTGTTCCAATCTGAAATATTTAATTTTCTATTCCTTCTAGTATTCAAAAGTTCACATTTTTCCTTGTAAATATAACTGAATGATTTTATAAAATGAAAAAAAAAAAAAACCAACAAAAAACCCCCAAACTCTTGGATAGCTAGGCCGTGAAAAGCCCATTAAACTATTTCATACTAAAACCAAGAAAATCACCTTCTAAAGTAAAATATTTCATTTTAGAACTCTTAAATTACTTGTGCATTTTATGTGTGCCTCAATTTTGTATTAAATATAGCACTATTCCTTTACTTCAGTGAGATATCAGAAAAATAAATCTATGACTGGTATTTACAGAAAAAATAAAAGAAATTGTTATGTTCACTTTCTTGAAAAACAGTACCAAATAAAATTGTAGGTTTAGAAAAAGGAGAAAGAAAAAGATATTTAAGATCATTGAGCCAACTGTTAACTCAGCACTTCCAGGTCCAGCACTGGATTGTGTCCCTGGGCAGCCTGTTCCAATGCGTGGTAACCTTTGACATGAGGACATTTTTTATGCGAATATGCAACCTGAACCTTCCCTGGTCAAATCAGAGGACATTTACTTTTGTCTCATTTCCTGTTATCTGGGAGAAGAGACTGACCCCTACTTGGCTAGAACCTCCCTTCAGGTACTTGATGAGAGCAATAGGGAACCCCCTGAGCCTCCTTTTCTCCGGGCTAAACAATCCCAAGCCCCTCAGCCACTCTTCATAAGACTTGTGCTCCAGAGCTTTTACCAGCTTTTTTGTTCTTCTTTGGACACACTCCAGCACCTCAAGTCTTTCTTGTTATCTTATTTCAGTTTTATTGTGTTGTTACAATTTTTTAAAAAATCAGAGGAACATATATTAGAGATTATGTTTATATTCCTTGGTGGGGAGTTTCCAGAAAAACAACATCCTGTCCATTCTTTATGTAGAAAACATAAAGATTTATGAGCCCTCAAACTTTTATTTTTATTTTTCTAATTTAAACTCGTATTGCTATGCATCCTTGAAAATAAATTTGAGGTTTATTGACTATATTGACTACATGAACTCCAAAGAGGTGTCGTCTTAAACACTTGTAGCAACTTAAAACCAAACAGAATAAGTCGTTAGAAACAGATTGAGAGTAGAGAGTAAAGATGGGATATAGCCAGAAATTAAAGCCCCTGACCTGATATTCAGCTGATTACAGTCAGCACTTCTGGTCATAAAAATATTAATCCAAAAGATTTTTTCCTGTGCATTAAATAACATCAGAAATCAGAAGTCTTCATTCTATGTAGCATGGTTATTTTGAATTCTAATACAGCTCAGCTATAAAAACATCACCTGTTTCTTTTTAAAACTAAAAATCGCCTGGATCTCAGGGTGGGATCCTGAATTGTACAGAAAGTCATGAGTAGCCAGGAGGACAGATGGGAAAAAAAAAGATGAGGTCAGAATTTTGATTGAGATTATTAATGTCTGTTTGCATGGAGCTAAATTCAAATGTCCCAAAGAGTATATCCAAGAGGAATATGCTTGGATAAAGGGGGAATATAAGTAGAAAGGTGGGAAAAACAGCTTGCTTCTCATCCATTTTAATAGAAGCTTTGACATTTGAAAGTTCTTTAATTGTAAAGCATACATAAATATATCCTTGCTCTGTCTGGCTCAGACTGCACCTTATAGGAGTTCACTGCACCATGGACCAGGATCCTGAACCGTGCACTTTCTGTGTTTCTGGAAAATTCTTTCATAGATATCACAAGAAATCGTCTGACCAAAGACAGGCACCTGTGTGTGGTGTCCTGTAGCAGTTCTAGGGTGATATTTAACTGCTGCTGTTGTGTTAGAGTTAAGTAAATTCATTGTCCCCTGAAACTCTTGATTTCTGCACAGTGGGTATAGAAAACAAGAATCAAGTTCAGATTTTAATGAGATATAGACGTTTTGGGTTGAGTCAATGAGTATCATCCCAAATGTTATTTAAGATTATTTGCTTCATGAACATTAATTACTACTTGTTTGAAATTTTGAAAAATGAAATACAAGAAATTCTTTAGGGTGATATTGTTCTAAATTCAAGTTTAGCTTATATTTTAATGCAATATCACTAAGACTAATAATTTTTACCATGGAACTTGTTATCTTTTGTGAACATTTCTGAGACCATAAAATTGGGTTAATGAGAAAAGCAAAGGATATTTTAGCTTTGACACTAGATTGTCAAAATTAATTTTGAATTTTTTAATTAAAATGAATCTTGAAATAAATTGCAATCAGTCTAAAACTGTGATTGCAGGGAATTTTAAATGGAATCTATTTAACATTATAATTAATTTATGAAATTTAGTGGGATAAACTGTGTTTCTGAATTATAAGTACAGATTTTTTTGCATTTTTTGATATGTAATGCATGCAGTGATACTTCTATGAAAATGCTTGTTTATTTCTGAGCTGTAGTGACATTATGCAGAAATGGTGTTACTATTTGTGCTGACAAAAATTAACAGTATATATAAAAATGCATTTTTATGATACAATTATTCTATATAAGATCTACATTGGTTACAGGAGGCATGGCTGTGGTCTGGATATGAAGGACAGGACACATCTTTAAATCATTGTGGAATTTTACTCTGTAAATGCTCCTTGCACTATCAGAAGATCATCTGGGGACCACACAAGGTCTGGTGTTTGAAAGATTTGGACAATCATAATAGAGTGATATTTCTGACTGCTCCAAGCTTTGAAGATTTCTAGTGGTCCCTGGCAATTAACCCCATCGTATTTATTATCAGGAAGCAGACTACTTTACAGGTTTAGATGTAAATTTAATGATTTTTTATGAGGAAAAACTTCAGGTGCAGGTAGGGGAACTTATTCTCTTAAAACTTAACATGACTTTTAAATGTTTGATTGTTTTTAGATGAATTTACACATTGTGGGCTTAGATATTTGGCTTTGCAGGGAGGGTTTCTTCAACACACAGTGGACTCTAGATTGTCTTAATGCATGCTGGGCTGCAGTGTGAGTATTTTTGCTATTAGCAAAGGACAATTACTAGTGTCAGTCCAGAGGAAAAAGTTCTTTCCTAATTCTCAGGTCCAGCTGTTCTGTTGGTCACACCCAGACAACCCCTGGAGGCAGCGGGAGGAGCGGGTTGGACCCAGGAGCTGACCCTGCACTCCCAGATGGATGAGCTCACCCAGCAGCAGAGCCTGGCCTTGTGCCAGCAGCACAAAAAACTGGCAACACAGACAAAATTTATGGCGTGGACCTCTCAAGACTCAAGCTCAGTTCTGTTCCTAAGGCTTAATGAAAGGGAGGGGTTTAAAGATACTGTCAGCAGATTATCCCATCTGAAGCTTTTGGAGCAATGATACATTTTACCTGCAAGGCTGTGCCAGTTCCTAATTTTTGGGTCCTGTTCACGTGAAGGAAAAAAAAAAAAATGCAGCAATAAACAGGACTTGATTTACGTTTGCTGGTTTTGGTTATTTTCTTATTAATTACTGTCTGAGGTATGGCACATTCTTTAAGTGTACCCAATACCATACTATAATCATTTCAGCCAAATTTTGCCTGAAAGTTATATATGTCTTTGCACTTTCTTTGAGATAAATATAGGAAGAAGCAAATGGCTTTATAGATATTTCTATTTTTTTTCTGGTCCATGCTTTTTCTTTATTTCACAATTTATCACAATTCCTCTGGGGTTCAGAACAACTTTTGGACTCTTCTAAGTGTAAAAAGCAAAACTGTTGTACTTCAGGAATGTTAGTCTATGCAAAGTCTCAATATCCTTAAACTAGAACCATGTTTTAAAAACAGAGTTCTTATTAAAGTACTATTTCCCATAAAATGATACTTTTTATAATTTAGCCTATTTTACTTTGCTGAAATTCGCTCCTTAATTGTGGCTCTATGAAATTCACAGAGCTGTATGCTCATAGCCATGCATATTTTTTGTGCTCATTTTTTGTGTGAATGCAAAAAGGAAGCCTACTACTTGAGCTTGTCAACTTTTCAGCACATTTTCATTGTCATTTCAAATATTTGTAAAGCAAATACGAAAAGCAAGCTGTCTCATTATTGATTCCTGTTATTGTTGATTAATACAAGTTTTTCTAAGCATTACTGGTATGAAGACAATACCTTGGCAAAATAACAAAATCTTACTAAGAACTATCACACTTTTTAATATTTCAATTACTTAAAATATTAAATTTGGTGTCTGCATTTATTTAATATGAAGTCAATAATAAATTATTAAATTATTACATAATTTTTTAATTTTACTCTCATCTCCCTCAGGAGGAAGGAAGGAAGGAAGGAAGGAAGGAAGGAAGGAAGGGAGGGAAGGGAAGGAAAGGAAGGAAAGGAAGGAACTATACTCTTTGGAAAATAGATTATTGCTGTTTTTTTTCCTATTTGCCAAAATATCTATTTGAAACAAGCCATAATGATACTCCTTTAAAATTTTCTGGGAAAAAAACCTTTGAAAATTGCTCATCACAACAACCTCTCTTTTTGACTGATGAAGAATATTCAAACTGTCATAGAGAAAATGAAAGCTCCCTCTTTCTGGTTGCTCACCAGGCAGCTGTGTTTGGATTTACATACTGCTTCTGCATGTTGACAAAATATCTTGAGCTCAAGGACTGGATGTTTCTCTAGCCACTGCTTTGTTTCTAGAACACAAATCCCTCCAGTCCAGCTGACTTGTGTTTCCAGGGTGTCCACACCTTCCAAACCTCTGCAAAACCTCATGAGTTTCAACAAGGCCAAGTACAAAGTCCTGCACCTGGCTTGAGGCAAGCCCTGGTGTAAACAGAGGCTGGGGGATAAACAGATTGAGAGCAGCCCTGTGAGAAGGACTTGTGGGTGCTGGATGAGAGGCTGGACATGGCCCAGCACCAGAAAACCAGTCCTGTCCTAGGCTGCATCCAAAGCAGTGTGGCCAGCAGGACAGGGGAGGGGATTCTGTCCCTGTTCTCAGTGCTGGTGAGACCCCCCCTGCAGGGCTGCATCAGCTCTGGGCTCCCAGCACAGGAAAGGCCTGAACCTGTCAGAGCAGCTCCAGAGGAGGGACACAAAAATGATCCTAGGCATGGACACCTCACCTCTAAGAAAGGACAAAAAGAGCTCATATTGATCAGCCTGAAGAAGAGAAGGCTCCAGAGATGCCTTATTTTGATCTTAGAGTACCTAAAGGGGGCTCGTAGGAAAGATGGGGACAAACTTTTTATCAGGGCCTTATGTGATAGGACAATGGCCAATGGTTTCAAACTAAAAAAGGGTAGATTTAGACTAGATATAAGGACACTGTTTTGTAGTTTCAAAAAATTACTGTTGGTTATGGGCTTGGATCATGTGCAAGCAAGCAAAAGCATTCAGAGTAGTTCATTAGCTTGGAGATGGAATTGCAGAGAAATCCCTGTGAAACGGAAGAGAAAACAGCTTGGACAAAACTGCAGAACAACTGGGAAGGGGAAACTGCTAGAAGTTTGAAAAGACTCTAGGGTACTTTTCTTCCCTTAGATAAGAACTTTCTATTTGTCTTTTCTTTTGATAAGACAGAGACCATTAGGAGAGTTAAGGGCTGAGGTACAGCCCCTTGCAGCATCCATGAGGATTTAGGAAGGAAGGAACTTCCCCAAAATGACAGTGCTCAATAAAATTTATATAACCATTTGCATATAGACATGGAAGACTTATGAATTCAATAAAGCTTTTCCTGGTCAATAAGAATGAATATTTAGAAAAAACAATGTATGTTTATAAAAACTAGTTCTTCAGATTTTAATACTGGCTTTTTTTAATCTAAGCAAATGTAGCCACTGTTTTCCTCCCAAAATCTGTCCCAAGCCAGGACAGCAACACTTGATCAATCATATATCAAAGAAGGTTTTTTATAAAGAAGTCATATTAAACTGTTTTGAAAGTCTAAACCTTTTTTTTTCCTGGAATGCTAGCTAGTTGCCAAGTCTCCACTTTCAGTTGGTGTTATATACTATAAGTACCATCACAATGATCAGGATTTTTTTGAATACCACTATGGAAAATAAAAGCAGCCCAGCTCTTGATATTTGGGGTTAAATTCATGAAATTTCCTTCCAACTCGGGATATTCTATGATTCTGAAATTGACAGGTTCTTAGTTTATCTAAAGCTGTAGAATATTTGACGGGGCTACCATCTTGGCATGTCATAAACACTTTGTTGAAATCATTTGATGCAGTTAGAGAATTTCAGATGGTGCAACCTAGATTCCTAGGACCTCTCAAGCACCATGACAGACATGTTTTGTTTCTTTGATTAGTTAATTTCCACATAAAGGCAAAACTTCATCTTACTGGGAAAGCTGCTGCTCAGGAGATGACTACCTAAATATTACGAATTAGAATTAGGGCATGTCCAGTCTAAAGCACTTGTTAGGTATTTCTCTTCCTCCAAGATGCCCTGGGAGCCTGCAAGAATCAATTCCCTCCATTTAAGTGGTTCTTGTGATTCAGAAAGATGGCTAGGAAGGATATGATATTGAATTGCTGAAAATTATATCCTTCAGATACTTGGTTCCTAGAAATTAATGAAATTCTGATTGAATAAAATTTTGAATTGAGATAGAACCAATTCTTTCTTCTGTCAAATCACTAAAAATTATAGGTATAGAAACTTTTCTACAAAAGAGCCGCTGAATATCCTCATGAAAGCCGTGCATACCCTGGTATAACCTGGTAATGAGAACTTCTTCCCTTGAAAAACAACAAATTAAACTTTTAATTTCCTCAAACCAAGAAGGATATAGTACAGAAGAATATGATAAACTAATATCTATCATTTGTTAATTTACAGGAACAGAAAAACTTCATGGAACATTGTTTCCAAAACCTGGTTGCTCTAGCCAAGTGCAGTCCCAGAAGGAGAAGGTGACATACATTTGTAATTTCACATCCACACTCACATGACCTTTTCACAATATGGAACGTATTTTATTTACATTTGTCATAGCTACTGTATGTTAACTTTTTTTCTCATAGTAAGTAATATGAAACGTTGCCTTGAGTAGATTACAGACTGTGATCAAACTTTCTGCCACTGTTTGCAAACTGAAATTAAACAGGAAAAATTTGGGTCCTTTATAGCTGCGTATAGAAACAAACATATCTATGCACAGATTTTGAGGAAGGTTAAATTGTAAATGAGTTCTGAATGAAGGCCATTTCCAATTCAACACAAATCCATCGACCTCTGAAATATCTCCTCCAGTCTGTAAGCATTTCAGTGTTAACTCTATAACTCTTAAGCCAGTTTTCTCACACATATATTTGGAAACCTCATAACTTCCAACAAGGTAGTGACTATTTTCAAGGATTTTGTTTCTTATTACCTTTTCCTACTTTTTGGCTGTTATAAAAAGTGTTTTTCTTCAGTCCTCTGCAACCCAGTTATATTTATAAGCAGATAGGACTGATATTCAAAAGCTATCTAGACATGGTCCTGGATAGCCTGGTCTAGCTGACCTTGCTTGAAAAGGTGGGCTGAACCATATGACTCCCAGAAGTTCCTTCCAACCTCAACCCTTCTGTGCTTTCATGATTTTGTGTCTGCCACCATCAGTAATTTCTCTTCTACAGTTCTCCACCTTGTTACAAACATCCAGATTCTGCCTGGAATGAAGGGAAATAAATTACTCTACTGAAAAGCTGATTTTAAACAGTGAATTTGATTGTTCACTGGTTATGAGGTTACAACAGAAATAACCTGTGGCTCTTAAAGAAAAGAAATAAAGATGTTCATCATTTTGTCAAGGGGAGAGAAAAATAAAGCAGGTGGAGGAGTCAATAAAAAGAATTACTTTATCTTCCTTTTTTTGTTTTTCTAAAGTGGTGAAGTAGACATATGTGTCACTAAAGACAGAAAAAATGAGCCAAAAAATGCCTAGGGAAAATACCAACTTGTGTATCCTGTCCAAAAGTTAGTTGTGCTAACATCTGTCGACTGGTTGGTTGAATTATCACAAGTAAATAAAAGCTTCTGTTTGAATTCTGTTGAAGTGCACAAACTCAAACTGGCTTGAGATCTGAAATACAGTAATTGCAAGGTTTCCTTAATTTATCTTTCATTGTGATGGATTATAGAATTATTAATTTTGGACATTGCTTTACTTTTCCTCCATACTGTGTCACCTCTACCTATAGAATAGAACCCCCAATTTAATAGGTCCCCTGTATAAAATATTCCACTTCAGTCATGGACTCTCTTAACATTTAGGAATATTTGTCAAAAGAGTCAGCTTTGAGTGAATGGAGAGGATGACTGGGACCCAGCTAACAGCAAACCACTTTTTGGGAGTGGAAGAATGTTGTCAGTTTAATAGGAAATTGAGAAATGAAAGAAATTTTTCCACAGATCTGGGGAAAGGCTTTTGGTGTAATCACGACCATGTGTCTTGCACTTTGTCCCATTTTGTCATCTCCAAACATCATTGCAGCACGTCATGCAGCTGCAACTAATTGAAAGCATTTCCATTGACCCATTCTAAAAGCTGCAAATCCAGGTTAGTAAGGATTTAGGAGAGGCTCAGGTAGGAGGTTCCAAAGAGAACAAAGAAAGAATTCCCAGAGAACAGAATCACAGGTATACTGATAGTACCAGTGTGTGGCTCCTTTTCACAGGTGACCACAGCTGATGTCCCAAAGTGAATTTCCACATCAGGTTGTGCTTCCTGAAGGGGTGGTGGCAGTAGTGATGCACATTCAGTAATTACATAGTTATGTACAATTCTTTTCTAGCCAAAAAAGTATATTCCACCATAGAGAGTATCATGGTAGCTGCCATGTTCATAAAGTCTTTCATACACTCTTTTTTCCAGTGCCCACCTTTGCATTCACATTTGGAGTTAAGAAATTAAACAAAGCCTTATTTGTTCCTTTAGTTATAGAAAGAGTTAAATACTTTATTCTCCTATTCAAAATATTTATCTTAAATGTATTCCTATAGCATTTCCCATTCTCTTTTTTTTTACTCCTCCCCTTATTTCAGAAGCTTTTCTTTTCCATATTATTATCTTTCTCAATTAAAATTTCTTAATCTTCTCTCAAGCACATCTTCTTTGATGAGCATCATAATACTGCTTTGGAAAATTGGGACATAACTTTTCTATCCTCTCCCTTCTTTGAGTTCCCTGGTTTGGCATAACATTTTGCTACAATAAGCAGTCACATCAGTACATATTTGTGTGAAATTGCCTGCCCAGGGAAGTGGTGGAGTCACCAGCCCTGGAGATGTTCAAGAAACAACTGGACATGACACAGTGCTACAATCTGATTGACAAGGTGGAGATGGGTCAGAAATTGAACTCTATAATCTTCAGTGTCTTTTCCAACATAAATGATCCTGTAATTATATGACTGCCTAGGCTCAATATTAAAAGAGACAGTCAGTCACAGTGTGGTCATGAACATGTTTAGTATTCTTATGTCTTTGCAGTTTTGAAACCACCCTCACATCCATACACATCATTCAATCCTTGACATGGAGAAACCTAGTCCACACATAGATAAACCCCAACAAACTGGGCCATGGAAAGGAAATATTCACATTAGACTATAAGGTGCTCATATGTTGTGTCATATAGTGGCTGACATTCACAGCAGGGGTGGGAAGGTGTGAGAGGAGTTTCAGATGAGCTCTGCCTTGAGAAAGCACAAACTATCTCAGTGATGTTTGACTATAATACATAAAAAACTACACCATGAACAATTTTTGGTGTTTATAAACTGAAGGAATTCTAAAATAAGCAGTAGTAGGGATTATTGTATTGTCAGTAAAGAATTCAGATAGTAAAAAATATATTTAAGAATTAAAAAAACCCAGTCTAGGTTGGAAGATGTGGCTTATAAAGTAGCACACTGTGAGTCAAACTTACCTGTATGTCAAATATGTCAAATCAAATTCTTTATTATAGATTTTATTTTTGCTGTATTATAAAACTCTTTTTTTGTTTTGAATATTTTCTTCATTTTCTAATTAATATACCTTCATATTTTATCTAATTCAATAGGTTTTGCTGTTCTTTAGGTTTTTTTTTTTGTATGGTATTCGTTTTATTGATTCAGTCAAGGATTATAGACAAGACAGGACCATTATGATCTTTTCATCTGACCTCAGCAGACATAAATTTCCCCTTAGTAATTCCTGAAGTTAAACACCTTTCAGCTACAGCAATAAATTACAACATTAACCTTTAACATTTACAGCCCACTGATATTTATAATCAGTGCTCTGAAAAGTATATGAGCAGTCAATATATGGTGGTTTTTCAGAAGGAAAACTTCTTAAATTTTATCTGAGGGTTTCTATAAATTTAGAAAAAACACTTTTTCTCAGATAACTCTTAAATGACAAAAATAAAATAAAAAGAAAATGTAACATTTTATTCAGCTAACTAGAACGTGACATTTATGGGAAACCACCTAAAAATATTTTTAAGCTTCTAATAATTGAAATAGTGACCCTAATGTTTTGCAAGTATTCACATGAAGACAGAGCTTCATTTGCTGGTGATCTTTGTAAGATAGCACTGATCTTTGGCAGGAGTAGAGGAATTATTGCTTTAACATTCTTAATTGAGCACTGAATCAACCCTTCAACAACAATAAAAAGAAAAATTGTATCTCATTTTTTTCTTAAAGCATATTTTATAAAGTAATATGGAAACCAAAACGCTGAGATAATTATATGATGAATGTTTTCTGGCTGTACTTTATGCCCTATAAATCCTCAGAGAGACATTCTTATAATCACCACACCTCAGTTTTTGCATTTTGGCTCACAAAAGTTGTATCTGTGAAGGCAGGATGTGCTAAACTGTAACAGACTGAACTTATAAATTTGGTCAGAGCTGATTTCACTCCTGCCTCTCAGAAAAATGTCCTAAGAGACTTGTCAGGTGAGGTTGCATTAGGACAGATTAAATCTTTGCATATTTCACTGAGTTCTGCAAGCCAAAATTCCTACAGCTTGTCTCGATTTGGCAGGAGAAATCACAGAAATTACATCAGTAAAAATGGGCTTCAATAAACCTTCTGTCAAACAAAAAGCTGATCAAGAAGTTTTTGACACCTAGACAATTTTGATGAGCAATGTGATATTCTATAAGCCACTTTTTCTTTCACTTGTGACTGTTTTGGAATCACAATTCATTGAGCCCAGTGATCCCTATATTTATGGGATTGCACAAGCACCACAAATGTCTTGAAAATGAATGACAGAATCATAGAAATTTTGGAGACCTAAGTTTCAGGAGGGACTGTCACGAACAATACTAAAGCAGATCAATTATGTCTTTGCATCTTGAAAATCTCCAAGAGTTCCAAGCTTCCCTGGGTGATTTTTTTCTCAGTGAAAAATTCCTGATGCCCAGTCTGAATCTTCTGTGTGTTATAGGCCTTCTTATAGGCTTTGACAGTAGTGAGAAAACTTTGTCCCATTATTTTTCTAACAGCTGTTTAAAGTTGTGCATTTAGATGTCCATTTAGCTTCCTCTACACCAGACTAAAGAAATAATTTCCCTCAGCTTCACATGCCAGGTCATGTGCAATGGGTGCTCAATATCTTTGCAGCCCTACACTGAACCCTCTCCAGTTTCTTGATACCTTTTTGGAACAAGCAGGTCCCAGACCAGGCACCATATTCCAGCAACAGCTTCATCACGAGTAAAAGAAATACTTTCTATCTGCTTGCCACACTCCATTTAATGCAGTTCGTGGTATAAATCACATAATTTATGATTTGTTTATTCTTGTGTCATTTGTGCATTCACCTGGCCTTCACATAACATATTAGTACACTCCAGTAGGGAAACTGGAACTTTAGTTTAGTTTAGTTTAGTTTAAAGTTTAGTACTTTCCAGGATGTTGATGGAGGTGTTGAAGAATATGTCTTGCAGTAGCAGCTCTGGGGTACACACATTGATATTTTCCACCATTGAATAATAACTTTGAATTTGAGTAAAATGTTTTGTACTCAGTAGTCCATTATATACAATTTAATTGCTATATAATATTTTAGCAGTGTTTCTGCCTATCAGCACTTGAAGAATTGATCATGAGAAGGTGTTCCACAGGGTTTGATAAATGCAAGTTAAAGTAAGTGAGTAGTTTTCTGGGGCTCATTTCCAATCCAAAATTATGAGGTTTAATCCAGATTGTGATTGTGGAGAATAACTGGATTATGGAATATTTGAGCAGTGCTGTTTAATCAGCAGTATTTTCTGGGGACCAAGAGAAGTAAGAAAAGTCTCTGCAGTTCTGCAGAGGAAAAATGCTATGCTAGATGAACCAATGGAACCAATCTTGCTCCATGTCAGAGTCATCACACAGAAGTGCCTTCATCAAAAACTCCCGGCTAAATTTACCTTTCCTTAAAATATAATTTTCTATTTCCTGCTACATCTCACAAACAACATGTCTTTATCACAAATCTAGCTGTGGAGAAGAAGCTTGTTAGAATATTTCTTAATGAACAGCAGAAAATAATATTTTGGGCCCAACATTTAGGTGCTGACAAAGAAATGGAAATTCTGCCTCTAAGGAAAGGTGATTCAGTGGCAGTTTTGCCTCACTAAAGGCTGGCAATTATGGGCTTTGGTCTGTACATACAATACCTGTAGGTACATACCATGTTTCAACAGGAGCTTAAAAGTACTTTTAATCCTATGTCTCTTCCTGTTAGCCCAATACCAAAACCCTTTCTTTCACTTCACAGGGCAGAACAGAGAGTGATTAGGCCTTCCATATTCCCATTATTTCCCATTGTGATTTAGAGGGTATTTCATAGTCCAAGCTTGTTATAATGATAGACAGATGGAGATCTTCTAAAGCAAAAAAATAGCCAGAGGAGCAAGAAAAATTACAGGCTACACACAATCCCAGCTTTGTTCTGGAAGAGAGGAGCCTCACCCACATGAGGTATTAGGCCTTGTATGAGAAAATAGCAGACTGCCTACACTTCATATGTGTGTGCATACATATGCCACTTCTCAAAAAACAGGTCACAAGAAAAATAAGATATCATATTTAACACATTAACACCACATGCCATTTCAGACAGGGAGATAAGATAGCATGGTGAGCAGGCCTAACTGTTGGTATTTAAACTATTAATCATAACTTCTCCTTTCTAGCAGCATGGGGGGAAATGTTAGCATAGTTAACATATTTCTCATGCATATGCTAGCCTGCACTTCTGCATTGTAAATGAGCCATCTTTCCAATACCTTGATTTGATCCACCCCCTCTTTTAATTTCTTTGTGGATTACAGTAATCAATGGCAGCTGCAAAGGGAAACATTATTTTCATTATTTCAGACCAAACTGAAAACAAACTTCAGGCTTTATGTGATGGAATAAATTAAATCTCTTGTACTTCAGATCACATTCTAAACATGATACATCAATCACACCCTCTGTGTGCTGTGGGCCCCTTTTCCATCATGTTCCTGGGTGACCTTCCACTGTGTTTAAAGGATAATATAACAAAGTAGTGTTACAGAGGTCATTTTACATACCCTTCCTATTTTATATGCTTACAATCCATTGCAATAAAAACATATTAGAAATCTAAATCAAACAGACCTAGATTATATATGTTCAACAGATCAACCCTGGTTGGTCTGATTAGGCAGCTGTTTAAGAACACAAGCTACAACTTGTATAAACTACTAATGCCAGTTCCAGTAAACTTTCAATATTCAGAGTTCACAATTTCAAGTGGAGTTTCATTGAGTCTAAGGCCTGGTTTTGGTCTGAATACCTTTTTCAGGATAGTCAGAATATTCAAGATGATCCTTGCCCAATTTTTCAGTTTCCAAATCAATGTTTTCTGCAACTTATTTCACTCATCTCCAGATTTTCCTACCAAATATTGTATTTCAGTAGCCTGGTTTTTTTTGTTGTTTTTGTTTTTGTTTTTGNTTCAAAAAAATGGAACTATCCCAAAGAATGGCTCTGGGTAGCCCATTTTAGAATTCAAAATAATTTATTTCTATTAATACTCTTCTTTCTTCTGCAGAAGAATTTCAGAGTCATCCTAGTGCTACTTTCCACAGCAAGAGGAAGTTACCTCAAAGTGGAAATGGACAGGATGCACTTGAAAACATTTACAATCACATACCATTCTCTTTTCTTTATCATAAAGGCACAGCTTATAGATTGGAAACCTTTGCTGGCTTTTCTTTTTCTCTCATGCAAGAAGGGTGTGGACCAAGGCAGCTGCAATCTGTTCTTTCTTAACTCAGACTAATTTCTTATTGTCAGAGTTTCTCCTAAGAAACTTTTAAAAGCAAGTAAGGATTTGACTAAGTGCCACATAGTGCAAACCTTAAGTCTGCAGTCAAGGAATTTGATTTTTGTTATTCAGTGTGGAATTTGAGTTTCCTTACTTTTACCTCATTACTTTTTATTATGGCAAGTAATGATGAAATTCACTAAGGACAGGGTTTATTTTTTAGAGATGAGGCTATGTAAGCCCATTTAAGATCGTGATGTAGCAGGACTAATTTTCACAATTAACTTTTGGTGCTTTGCCTCTACTATGCAATTATACTGTTTTCCTTTTTTATTCCTACAAGATGCAGGGAAAATTCAGATATATTGATTTTAGACTCATTTGAATAAACCCATACATCCCCACCCTGAACACATTCCTCCTTGTGAACTTTGTGACTGATATGAGCTCATTCAAGTCAATAGGCAAATTTCAGCATTTCAAGGTTAGGGTCATAACTATTGCATTTATCTGGGATTCTATATAAGTCTTAAGAACATTTATCATAAAGTAAAGTATATAAAATGCTGAAGTCAATAACCTCATATGATTGCCAACAAAAATCGGTCTTTGAGTAAAAGAACACCTTTGGAGCAATTTAAGCCACTGTAAGATGTATAGCAAATACTGTGAGCAATAACAATATTTAAAGTCCAGTGAAGTCATTATTGCTGCATTTAGAAACAGCTCCCTAATGGAAAGTTCTTTGAAAAGCCACTCTCCCACAAAATTCCACAGACTGTAATTTAGCTGCTGTTGCTTTAAAGAGAATTGCCAAGCTGCCAACAGAGCAGGGCTGTAGTGTGAATTGTGACTGGTTGTGCCTTACCATTGTTATATCATCTCTTGAAATGGATTGTAGTTGTATTTCAGTATCACATGTATTTATACAGTACAACTTGTTTTAGAGAAGGTAAAATATTCTTTTGACTGTAGCACCATATATCAGTTTCAGATGTAAAATGTGTATGTGTAATTAGCATTTCTATACTGCAAACAAAAATATTTGTCCTACTACAGGAAGAATGAGAAAGACCTGGTGTTTGAGCAGTTTTGTTTGGTAGTTTTAGGGTTTCTTTTTCTTTAAAAAATATTTATTATTTAACAACTGCATTTCTGCTTATCTTGTCTATTTTTTCTTTGGTAAAAAATTCCTTAGGATTGGTTATTTTAGTGATGTAAACTAGTGAGCTATAGTGTGGGTATATGCTCTGTATCCAAATGGCAGGTAAGGAGGCAATTGTTCTATACACAGCAAAATTTGGATGGAGTGATAGGAAGGAAAAGTGGTGTGTCAAGTCAGTGTCTAAAAAAGGAAATTTTATGATGACTGTGGAAATAGAACTTTTGACCAATCCTGTTGTCTCTATTTTTATCATGAAACCATCCAATCTAACTTGAAGAATTCAACTGAAGTTCCTAGGAAACAACATGGTCTTCACAGTCTTCTTTTTTGTTTTCATACACATGAGTCCATTTTTATGTCTCACACAGTGAATATTTTGTGTACTACAAACCAGAAGTCAAGACAGGATAACTGGAAACTGTTCAGGTAGTGAAAATCATAGCAGGCACAATTACTTTGAAAGTATCCTTACTCCATAACTCAGCTTCCTGCTGTACATAAGTGTATGAGTATTTCACTTTGACTGTAAAGTGGGGGGAATTGCATTTGTCTCATAGGAGCTGGTGAACAGGGATCATTAAAAACTTTAAGGTTTGCATGATATGGCTGGTTCAGTATGACTTATTTAGACATCAAAGTTTTCTTTCTATTCTTCTCATTTTGAATGGTTATAAACAATTCAATTGCTCTCTTCTCATTTAAAGCTAGCAATTTGAAAAACGGAAGAATGCAAAGAGGATGGTTTTAATTGAAACCTGCTTTAGGGATGCTGTGCATCACCTTGCATGTTTTAACAGACTTGTTAGGCTGACACCTGGTCTGCAGAACGAGGCAAGGAAGTGGCTCCAAAACTATCCCTGGTTTAGTGGTTACAGAATTTGTCAATGACCAGTACTGGTCTGGTCTGATAAACAGCTCGCAGGAAATTAAAGCTATTCTGAATTGCAACAGCTGCACGAGTTCCCAGCTGGCTTTCCAGAAGCCAGGAACAAGCAGTATAAAACCAACTGTTAATATCCTATATCTCAGCTCTGTTACATTCAAGACCTTGTTATGGCTAAAAGGGGACCTTCTGTGTGAAGCCTAGAATTTACTGTTGGCTGAATTGAGAGCTTTAGCAGTATAACCAAAATGGAACAAACACATACTATTATTAGTGCAGATACACTGATGCTAATACAATCTAAATAGAAAGCAAGGCTTGTTGGCAATACCATATCTCAAAAGTTGTAATTTAAGTAAACCATCCACAACCAAAGTTTTATTATCTCAGTTTTAACCTCACCTTTGCACTGTTCTCTGCAGCCTAAGGCCAAGAGTTCAACCTAGACACAGTTATGGGGATTCATGTGTTCCTTGAAACCTTTGCTGTAAGACTGTGGTGCTGATGATGGGAGTTAATTCCTTTTCTTTTTCAGAAAGAGTGCAATATTACTGGTTTCTCCTGTCCTCTTTATGCCATTTTTGTGTTTTCTAATGTACTTTATACCCTGCTCTTTTATCGCTTTGCATTGTACGCTTCTTCCTTTTCCTTTTATTTTTTTTCCCTCATCAGCTCCTGAGTTTTGCTTTTTTATTAACTGATTACTTGTGAGTTATTGATAGCCCTGCTACCACTGGGATCATGCTGTGCCCTGATCTTCAAAGCCTCTGCTGTCATCTCAGCTTTGTCCTTTAAGCTGCATCATAGTTACAGTACAGTAGTTCACTTTTCTATAGTATAACCACAGGCATTTCACCACATAACCATAAAATGCTAAATAAATTAAAACTAAGTAACAGCCACCTTGTCATTAATCAGTTGTTAAAGCCAAACAAGCTGGAGAAAAGCAAGCCAAGGCCAAACAAAGCACATGTGATGGCCCCAGGCCTGTAGCCCAGCTCAACGTAATGCAGAGCCAGAGTTCTGCTGCAGTGGGGATTCTGTGCTTGCTGGCCAAAGAGATTACAGCAGACAGAAGTGTATTTGCTGATTATAACACACAGGAATTATCTTCTGGCATAGGTGCCACAAATGACATCTTAATCTGCATTTGGATCTGAACAGCTAAACTTTGTCACTGGTGCAGAAGTCCTGGCCCGGAACACTGGGCAACTGTATAGCAATGTATATTTTCAAATTCTGTATATTTATATGCCTAAAAATTGCAGTATTAAGTCATCAAAGATCCTTATTATCTCAACATTTTGACATTATAAAGTGATTTTTATGTGTTTTTTTTTTTTTTTACTTTTTATAAAACTAAAGTAAATGAAACAAAAATTAAAATAATATTAAAATATACAAGCAAAATATATTCCATTTTTAGGGAAGGGCTTTAAGGAATTTTGAAGGAAAAGATTTGCTAGTCACCATAGTCATGATAAATTAAAACTAAAATTCCTAGTGACTACAAGACTTTTTCTTTTTATTATATAATAATTAACTTTTGTTGTTTGTGCCTTTACAGAGACACAAACTCAGTTCTGTTTCAGCCTGAGGACAGATTAGAAAAGAAAGATGTTTCCTTAAATAGGATTTCAAATTTGAAAACCATGGAAGATTTTAGGTAACTGAAAATCTGTATGCATTTAAATGTCTCTACATGCTGAAGATATCACTTTATGTAAAATAATAATTCTTTTCCAAAAGCCTATGCAATAACTATCTCACTGCAGCCATTCAGAGCTATGTTTAAGGGGACCTCTTGAAGACAGGAAATCAGAGCTTCCACTTGGGTAGGATCCTGCTGATGTGAATATACAAAATTAGAGGCCATGATTCAAGTTACTTCTTGCCTAGTTAATTCTTGCCCTCTCTACAAGCATCTGGAGAATAGTATCTCATCTCCCCACTGGACTCTGAAATCAGATGCAGGAAAAGAGACTCACAGTCTCATTAAATTAGATATCTATTTTAACACTGGAAGTTGTTTTAAATAGAAGTAGTCAGTTTGTCAGCTGCTAGAACTGGAGATAACCTTACTGCACATTACATCCATTAACTTTCATTCACCAAAGAATTTGTGGATTTTCTTGTCCCAAAGATGTTTTAGCTGTTTGGGATTTTTACAAAGAAAAATATTCAAGGACATTTAATTTTCATTTGTTTGGGCACCTGATGGGATGGATCAATTGGATCCATTAGCAATCAAATTGAATGGGTCATTGAGTTTGATTGCTAGAAAATATGCTGTAATATCCAGTCCAAATCTTATGTCTTCCATAGGTGACAAAATATAGCACAGATGTTCATCCTAGGAGTCATGTTGGTGGAGCTACTTCCAGCTTATTTTCTATTTCAGGATTTGTGAATTTCCTCCTACAGTATATGTGAATACAGGTCAAGTAGATGAAGAGCCAGAAATTGCATAAGTTTGGGAGCAAAAAGACAGCCAAGAGGTCCAAATTATGTCAAAGCTTAAATAGAGCTGAAAGTGAAGAGATCACTTATAAAATATATATTTGTAGCAGTATGTCGACCTCTACACAGAATGCCTTGTTTGGCTGGTGGAAGAGCAATTAGTTTGGTCTAGAAGCTCTTAATATGAACAATGATGCAAGCTTCAGCTACACAATATACTTAGAATAATAAACTGATTTTATTTTAAGTCAATTACGTAAAGAATTACCCCCAAAACTTAAACATTTCTTATATATGAAAACATTTATGTGTCTTTTTTTTTTCTCTGTTCTATATATACCTAAACTCACACAGAAAAGCATAGCAGTAACAAAAGAAATACAATATTTCCACTCCTTCTCTCACCCAGCATGCTGTTACTCAAAGTAGGTCACAGGCATGAGGGAGTGTAATAGAGGAAGTGTGTATGACACTCCCCTCCAGCACTCTCTAATAAACACAATAAATGGGGATGTGCTGTGCCAGAACTCGTGGCTCTGAACTCTGCTGTAGCTTTCAAGGGATTTCTCTCCCATGAACATAGGCAAATTGAAGCTGGATAAGCTTCTGACATTCAGAGTTCTGCAGAAAATTCCAGTATGTGAATTCGTGTCATATGAATGAATATTTCTCCACTTAATTTCTTAAAACCTAAGAATCTCCTGCCCAACCCAGTTTTATCTTAGAATCTTTGGTCCTTGAAGTTGAAGAGACAATGAATGGATATTTCAAGGTTTCTTCCATCTGTAATTTTGCATTTTTCTACCATAATTCCACCATACTTCTTTTAGCCATCTCCCTGTAAGGACAAAGGGCTCTTATACATATTCTGTCTTTGATTTTGATTTTGTTTTTGAGCAGGCTTTTGATAGGTGTCTGCACCCCCCTCCTAATCCAGAATCTGTTCTCTACTTCTTGCACTTTCCTCAGTTTCACTACATCTTCATTTTTCACACAGTGGTAAAGCTGATGTATCAGAGGTCTTAATAGAGGTATAAAAAATGCTCTTTGTTTTGATTTCCACCTGTTAACCACAGGATCTCTTCTATCTAATTAATTATCTCATTTCACCATCATAACAAAAATAAATTTGGGACAGATTTTTTGCACATTTATTCATATTTTTTCCAAGATACCCGGGTTTGAAAGTATTTGCTGCAAAACTTTGTAGTCAGTGTTGCTTTAAGTGCCCAGACACACAAATTATGTCATCTTGCATTTTGTCCTCCATTTTAAATCAGTTATGTTAACATCAGCTTTTTCCACAAATCTTTGAAGGATTCACTGGTTATCTCCTATTACTGTGTAATTTGACCACACGTTTTCCATCTTCTAGCTAGTTCAGTGGAAATATGAGTAACTCCTGTCATGTCCCATTGACTAGAATTAGGGCTCCAAAATAAGGAAATACCAAATGGGACTATTTCAGTATTTGTATTTCCTGTGCAATCTCAATATGACAGAGTCTTACACGTAATCTCCTATTTAACTCTTCCAAAGCTGCCCTGTCTTAGTCACAGCACAAATTCAGCCAGAGCTCTCTATGGATGTTGCATCTTAAGATTCCCACAGATATGCAAGTTGAGTATTTAATGACAAAGGCTAAGTGTGGGAAAATGGAGTGCTGTTGAACTTTGCCTTGAGAACCTCTAGTGTGCATTTGCCTTGAAGACATCAATATTTGAATTCTGCTTTGGTGAGATTTGTCCTGGATCTCAATAGCTGTGTTTTTTACCTTTATTTCTGTGTTAATCCTTATTTTCTGGTAAGAAATTTGCAGATAGACTTACTGTATTTTAAACAGTGATAGTGCTGTGTCATGGTATATACTTAAAAAATGAAGATGCCTCAAATTAAAATATCCTTTTGGTTTACTTTATGACCTTCTCCCATTTCTCACAGCCACCAGTACCATCAAAGATGTGAAAATTAGTGAAGAAGTGCAAAGGACTTGGATGTCACAGTGAGGAATGTCATGAGAAAACACATGCTGATTTTAATAATCTATTGCAACTCCTACATTTTGGGCAGCAAACATAACTGGGGCTACACAATAAACACTGCACACTGTATACACAATGTTGATTAGCTGCTCTGGAGTGAGCACTCCCCATTCTCTGCATGGAATAAATAACATAATGTTATATAATTAAAGGCTATATTGTGCTGAATACATAAAAGACACCAAAATGAAATAACAAGAGCAATTTTTGTTGCAATCTTTCCTAATCCCAGCTTTACAATATAGTATATTCACTTAATTAATTGACTTGATTAACTATAAATGTTTATGAATATTTTTTTCAGAGAATTGTCTGAAGTCAGCAAAGACCCTATAGCCCAAGTTGGCTGGTCCTCAATCATGTAAGCAAATTTCTTTGACAATACTTCCCTGCAGTTATTCTTGCTCTTTCTGACTGGAGATTTTCCACCAAAACAATTTTGACAGAA
Source organism: Pycnonotus jocosus (assembly GCA_013400435.1). NCBI lineage: Eukaryota > Metazoa > Chordata > Aves > Passeriformes > Pycnonotidae > Pycnonotus > Pycnonotus jocosus. The sequence goes on from VWYP01011447.1 coordinate 96,985, forward strand.
AATACCAGTTATTTAAAACTGAACCTTCCCAAGGAATCACAGTGAGGAAAATATTTTACTTTTTCTTAAGAGTTTTTTCCATCAGCCAAGAGCTAATGCTTGTCAAAGTAATTACCACATTAAGATAGGAAAGGAGGAAGGGAAAGAGAAGGATGTGGAGGAGAAGAGATTGACAAGGGTTAAGTGAGTGAGGACTTACAAGGAAACATGCCTGCTGTGTTTCTGACCAAGGACTTTAATCACCATATGAGTACGATTTGGGACTATTATTGGATGAGTTTACTGTAGTTTGTGTTAGTAGTGTTGTCCCATTTTTAGTAAATAGTTTCATATTCCCAGAGACAAGAGAAGAATATTTTCTCTATGTCTGTAGACACAGAGATTTGATAAGGACATTCATCTGGACCTTGGAAAATTAAGTCCAGGATTAAATAAAAAGTGCTGATTCAACACTCTTCTTCATTGTTCAATGAGGGAATACAATTTAGTGTCTCTTAATCTGTTACGTGGTGAACAGTTTATTTACCTGGGTCTCTGGGTGCCTCATATTCAAGTTTCTCACATATGTCATGCAGAGTAGAGATGCAAGCTTTTGTACCTCCAGTGATACTCCCAATCCCTGTACCTATTCTAGGTTTGAGAACAAGATTTTATTTTGAAAAGGCCTGTAGGTTAGTTTGTCAGTGATTAATAGAGGGGTTTTTGTTTGTTTGGGTTTTTTTTAAATTTAAATCTCCCCTAATTCAATTTAATAATGTAATTAGGCAAGTGGTTTTATGAACACTCGAGAACCTAGAAACTTACTTTTGGTCCAAAGGTAGTTGAGACAAGCTTATCTGTAGAGGTTCTACTGCAGCTTGTTAAGAAAGTTGTTGAAATCAGTTGTGAAAACACACACTGTAGCTCAGGAATCTTAAACACATCAGTAATCTCAGATATGCTCTAAGGCAACTAGTCTGGATTGAAGTTCATGTTAACATAGTTTCACTGGTATTATTATAACCAAAAATAATAGTTGAGATCTTTCAGCTAATGTTAGGGAATTATCTGAAAGAAAAGCTATGGATTTGTAGAGAAAAATGTGAGGACAAAATTTAGAATCCCTAAAATAAGTAATCTTTAAGGAGAGAAATAATAGGGGAGTAAAAAGAGAAAGAACACGTCAAAAAATTTTTTAAAAAAAGACACGAGATGCAGAGAAAATGTTTGGAAATTATCTAGGGCTGAAGACAAGAACAATGTGAAATGTATCTACAGAGGATCAGAAATCACCCTTCCTAAGACTGATTTGAATAACAGGGAGACAGGTCAGGATAACTGGGGAGGAGGAGACAGAAATAGTAGAGATAGAGACTATGAAAATAAAGGTTTATAGTAATGGATAAAATCTTTCAGACAGGAATAAACCTGTCAGAACTCAGGAGGAGTTAGGAGAAAGGATGTCTGAAGTTGATGCAGAGGCTGAATAGTGGTGTGTGACAAAGAAGAATTGTAATTACTGGAATTAAAAAAGGAGAAAAAATGAGAAGTAAAAAAAAATGTCCCATCATTCATAACCAGCACTAATCAGAGATTAGCCTGTACTTCATTGAATTTCCATATTGTTTCAGTAATTTAAAACTACTTCTATTTTTCTGCTATACTGGGTAAGAAAAAAGTGTGAAGGGCTGTGCAGCACACAGACTTTGAACATTAGCATAACCCAGTTACAGGTGTGAAGATAAATGGGTACTTAATGCCAGGTTTCAGGGAGAATAATTATGTTTGGGTAGAGAATCAAAGGCAAATGAAAATGAGAATGTGAAAATGAAAAAAAACCTCTTGAGTAGCAACAAAATATAAAGAGGTAAAATATTCTTAAAGTGGGAAGACAGCGTGAACTCATTCCAATGTCATAAAAAACTGGCATGTGAAATCACAGACCCAGTACCAGGGACTGTTTAATGAAGCAGTCATATAGAAACTCCCATGTATGGTGGGAGTCATGCAAGAGAAAAAAAAAAAGATCAATTTAGATATATTTCTCAATTGCATGCATATATGAGAATGAGTTATGGATGAGGGAAATAATTAAAGACATAAGACAATAATAAATGAGGTAAACTTCAACATGTGTTTCCCAAAGGCAGATCTTCTCAGAGATCTTTGAAAAGGTAACTTCCTTGATAAGGAAATTCTGTTCCAAGCCAAAAGAAATGTTGCAGCTTTTGTTTCTGTCTGCTTTGGTAAGGGATTTGATGCAATGGCACAAAGGAAATTCCATCTGAAACTGGAGGAGATGGGGATTAGCAGAAGAATTGAGTGTTGAACAAAGGGATGGCTCAAGAAAGACAGTGATTGAGGAAAATTGAGGAAGATAGTATCTGGCTGGAAAAAGGTTTTTTAGGGGATGGATATCTCAGTTCACAGCCTTTTTAAAAAATCTGAATTAAAGTTCTAATAGAAAAATTCAAAGCTTATTGCGAGCATTGTCAGCTTAGTTACAGAGGAAGACTGGAATCACCATCCAAATACTGAATGATCATGAAGATCAAAAAATCTCTCTGGAGAGATCTCTGTTGAAGAAAATAATTTAAACCAGAGCAGATGCCAAGAATGGCTACTGAGCTATCAGGAAAGAAGGAAAACCTGTGATACATGAGGAGACTTAAGGAGTTGAGAATTTTACAAACAAAAAAAGATAATAAAGAAAATAATTTCTCCCTATAAATATAAAAAAAAAGTATGAAGAAATGAAGTAAGTAGAAGGTCCACAATACCATAGACAAACGGTTATAATGAGAAAATGGTGATATAATGAATAAAAAAGCTTTTGATTTTTTGGGGGGCAGATTTGTATGGTTAAAAACCTTATTTATAACATGGAGGTAGAAAAACACACAGAAACAGAAGGGTTGCTGTTCCCTGCCACAGCAGGACACCACATTTGACTGGAGGAAGACCAGGCAATCTCACAGGTTATGTCTTATTTAACTGCCCTGTTTACTGTGTGAGCAAAATTAATCTTGCAGCTATGTTTCAAAATTATCTACTATTAAAGACTATTAATGTAGCAAAAATTTATTACATTTAGTATCATTTAGAAGGTGCAACATTTAACTTCTTTGTAAGGCACTGTGTCATTTTGACTTGTAGCATATCCCTGATTATACTACTCTGGTGCCAGCACTGGATTATTAAGAAGTTTATTTGGATTTTGAAATGCCAAAATCTGACCGCCACACCAAATCTGAATGCGACCTGTTTTGGTCTGACTGAGATCACAGGACAAAGTAAAAGCTTTTGTTGGCACAATTTCCCTCTTCCCCAGCCATATACACAACAAAAGGACTTTGTTCCAAGCTACCTGAGCTCCTGGTTTGTACTCCCAAAAGTTCATTGATGTCATTTATAAAACCAAGACTGCCTTGAGCTCATTCAGGCTATAAATATCTTTTATTTATTGGCAAGCCCACAAATACTGCAGAAAAGATGTTATATCTACCTTAGCTCTTAGACCCCTTTAAAGGACAAGGTTTTTTTCAATTTGATCAATGATTCATGTACTATTCACACAGTGTTTTAGAGTTTTGATCTTAACTGCCTAAATGCCTAAAATTAGTATTATAGTTTTGCATTTCAGCTAGAGGTGAGTTCATTATATTGGTTCCTGGAAGACATGGTGCTCCCATGTGACTTTTTTATTTAACATTGAGACTAAAAAATCTGTGGCACTTAATGATTAATTTATCCTTTTTAAAATATACAATTTTGACAGGTTTTAAATAGTTTGCTAATCCATTCTGGGACATTTTTGGCTATAAAAAAGAGTATTTCAGGTATCAGGCCAGATAAGCAAATAGAAAAATGAATTATGCTGACTCCAGATATGATGATTGTAATGTGAGCAGCATTTGTCCCTTGTAGCTCATCCTTTGGTGTCCTCAGTCTGCAGCTTGCAGCCACCAAAGAGGCATCACCTAGGAAAGTAAAAGCCACACCTGACTTCTGAGGTCAGCATGAATTGATTTCAATCACTTCAGGATAGAAATGTCTGCCATGAATATGCCCACATTTAAAATTAACTTTTTCTTAACCTTTATTTTTACTTTCCAATAATATTTAGGATATAAGCCCAGAAAATGCATGTGTGCTATATACACTATAGTATGCCATATACTTATAACACTTGTCAGTACATTTTAAAAATTGTCACTTCTCTATTACATAAAGAACCAAAAAATGGAGGAAATCTTATTGTCTACACTGATTTTTGCCAATACCCTTACAAAATGTAGTTCTAATAGCACAGTGGCATTGAATGATTTTAAGCATTTACTAAGAAGACACATATATACAATCCCAGATGAAGAACTGGGATATTTGTTCTACTGCCACCTTTCTCACTTATTGTGGTCATCTACAATAGATGTGTTTGTGTTGCTCAAACGTAGCTGCTGTCTAAATTCCTGCCTACTCATCCCTCTGTCTGGGAGGATGTGCTGCCTGGGAGGACTTGGGCAGCCTCATCTGGCAGGTGAGATGTTTACTGGCATTTAGGTGCACAAAATACTGCTACTACGTGAATTCAGTTACCTTAATTTAGTTTTAAAATAGAGCTTTCATGATAAATGCAATTTTCCTGTTTTTCACTCTCCTTTTACATAATTAAGTGGGTTATCCAAGCTTGTGCCAAGGAGGACAAGACCATCACGTATCAGAGGCAAAAATACTTCAAATAACATTTGTGTTGCTTTTTCTAGACTTTTACAGAATATAACAGTATTTTTCTGTTCAGACTTGAGTTCAAAGTGTGTTTGGATTCTTACAGCAATCAAATCATTTCTGTTATATCTGATTTTGAAGTTTTATTTTTTTTCCAGATATACTGATTTCTTTTACCCCTTTAATGCTAAGAGAATAAGGAAAAGTAAAGATGCGAGAAGACCATGAATACTGATGTGCTTGAATCAGTCTGGAATTATTAAAATCAGCAGGAGATTCTTCATACTGTTTTAACCTGACCAAATGTAAAAATAATCATGATCATAATAATGACTTCAAAATGCTTGATGGTGACATTTAATCTGTAGTGATTAGCATGGGGCTTACAATAACAAGCATTATGTCATTTATCTTTTAAGCCAGGAGGGGCATTTTGTATTTTCCAGGATGGCAACATGATATAGTTCATTTGTTCTTAATCCTGATGAAGCCATAAAAAGCTGTAGCCATAAATAATAGGTATATTTCAGGACAAGACACTACATTTAATAATAGAATTAATTTTACACTCTACAGAATTACTTTATTCTTAGAAACAAAGACAATTTGGACTTCTATATAAGGGAATGTTTATTGCTCCTCAACTACAGTAGGTGTTAATATATGTGTCAATGCAGAAGTAACTGCTTTCAGTAAAATTTAATACTTGCAAAAGAGAAAGTTATTTTAAATATGTTTGCTCTCCCACATTTCAGAAAAGCTTTGCTAGATTTCATGTTAAAAGAGAAAAGCATAAAAGATCTCACATTTAATTTTTAATAGATAAAACCCAATAAGTAAAACCCAATAAGACAGAAAGTTAAGAGTTAATGATGGATGTGTGATGAAAATATCAATTAAGCCATTTCAAGCATACAAGAATTAAAAGAGAAAAAAACTCTTTATGAGTATGCCTGTAAATATAAAAGAATACAAATTATGAATACAAAAAATACAAAAAAGGAAAAAAAATACAGAAAAGGGATCTTTTAGCATAATGGAGCAGCACTATTTCTATTGTTGGTGAAGAAGTGGTATTTTGCAAATATTTTCCATCAAAACCATTATAAGGTGATGGATGGTGTGTTCAACCATGGATCTTCTAAAGATCAATTCTGGGATTATGGCAGGAAGGATATTTAACTTCACTAATTATATTTATTATTTTGATTAAATTATTATTTCACTTTTTCAATAGAGAACATAAATGATAACATAAACCTTCCTTTGTATTTTGATTTATCATGCTAGATAGCCAATGAATAAGAAACTTCCCTTTGGATTATCTCTAATTATTTACCCAAATTTTGAAGTAAAAAATTTAGGAAAACTAAGTTAATGTAATTTACATTAGCTTATTAAACAATAATTATGTTCACAACCTATTTGTACCTAAGATTTTTCAAGTAGTTACCTGCATCACTGTTTTGTCAAGTGTAGTATCTGCCTAATTTATAGAATAGATATATGCACTGAGGTAACAGAAATCGACAGGTTTTTTGAGTTTGAGACATCAAGGAATAGACTTTTACTACCATCTGGAAGAATGTTTAGTAAAACATAAAGTATTCCAAAATCAAAATATTGTAATATTGAAAAAAAAAAAAAAAAGGCTTCTATACAACTTTGAGATAATTCAAAATTTCCCAGTAAATCATGCTTTGGAGCCAGTGCCCCTCAAGAAAAAAGGGATGGTACTGACTCCAATGGAATTCATGTTCTGATAGGTTGACATTTTTTGACAGAATTGCAAAATTCTTTCAAAGCACAGAGGTTGCTTCCCAGAACAAGAGTTTTTCTTATAAAATTAAGGTACAATGATAACAGCTGTCAACTAGGCACCACCAGCATTTCCTCTAATTTAAATGGAAAGAAGAAAAACATATCCACCATTTAAAATTGCTTACATGCCCACAGACACAAAAAAATCTTTTTTTTTTATCTAGCTCTTTTGCTAGTATTTTTTACTGAATATTTATACCCCTGTCTCCTTTACAAACTTGTGAAAGCAAAGCCAGATTATGTAATGATTTTTGAATTATGAATCACGATTTGCAAAAAGACAGTCATATTTCAAGTTGCCAACACAAACCACTGATTTTGATGGACTAGCAAAATTATATTCTGCTAGTAGAGATAAGAATCAGAGCAGTAACTTTTATTTTTTTTTTCTTTTCAAGCAAACAGAACTTTGTTCTAACTCTTTAGTTTGGCAGAGAAGCATTAAATTGTTTTAAAGTTCAGTTAGCTGGAGTGACTTTGGAAATATTTAGAGGATGATCCTGTTAGAAACAAGTTCTACATGTGCTATATATTTCCTCAGATTAAGCAACTTTCTTGTGAGTCATAAGGAGGATAATCTATATAGTCTCTTTGGAGGCTCTTCTTTCTTTAGGAATTGCTATGAACTTCATGATGTAACTTCACCTCCCTTTTGGTCTGTTAGCCACTTCATCTAGATTAGTTTCATCCATAGGAATTAATAGCAAGTTAATAGCAAGTGGGCAAATATAGTCAAACCTATGCATATGCTGCTAAATAACTCAGGACAGGTAAATAAGTCAAGCTGTGTACTTGAAAAATAAGATATATGTTATTAATATATTATTATATATATGTAATATAT
>VWYP01011448.1:0-17553 GCA_013400435.1 Pycnonotus jocosus
TGATCAGGGGCCAGGTCACCTGTTTTCTTCTCCTACAATTAAAAAGATTCTGTTGTTGATTTTGACTGCCAGAGGCAAATTTGCTGTTTATCTCCTTGTGAGACTTAACACTGAAATTGCTACAAGAAAAAAAAATGAACTTCAAATATAAAGAGAGAAGAAAATTGGGTGAAGTATCACAGTTGATTATAACTTATCAAGACACACACACCTATTACATAAGCAATCAGATAGAATATAAAAATATTCGTTATTAAATACATTGGGAAAATATGCATAGAATCCCTAGAATAAGGGAAAGAGAAATTAATAACATCGGATTTGGAAGTGTCAGATGCAGTAGTTGACTTAACATTTCTCCTATTTTAAAAAAAATATGCTGCTGAACTGCCAAGAATAATATTTTTCACTTTTCTCAAACAACTTTTCTTGTTGTGTGACCAGCTCAATCAGGTAAGTTAAAGAACACAGGATATTCAAAAGGAAGAGCTAGTTTTCACTGGAAATCTGACCAGTTGGATGGCTGGGAACATCTTTTTTTTTACAAAGTTGATCTTGAAGAATAGATTCTGTCAAAAAAATCAAACCCCTCTTATGTGGTAATGACCAGGCATGTGGCAATTTCCTCCTTGGTGGTCTGTGAGGAGCAGCTTCCAGCCCCATAAAACCTGTCTGAGTATTGGATTTGCAAGCTGAGATAATGCAAGGTACCACTTTCAAGTGAAGGTTCAGTCATCAAAGCATTAGAGAGCCATTACTTCCCTCTCCTTCTGCAAAAAAAAAACTGAAATAGCTGTAAATGAAGTGTAGTGAGTGGATGTAAATGAAGTGTCTCCCACTTCAGCAGGAGCTGCTGAACCTGCAGCACAAGCTCAGGCAATGCTACCTGTGACTACACGTAAGGAGTTCCCATCCCAGAAGTAATCCCACTCCTAGCCTATGGATGGGGCTCCCAGCCAAGCAGCACTTTGAGAGCTTTGAGAGAACAGATTTTTTTCGGTCAGCACATGCAGTGCCTCAGTTTTACCCCAGCATTTGTCAAATACTCAGTAAGGGGTTGGGTTTCTGGTTTTGATGGCATAACTCAAAATAGGATCTGCAGAGGGGTGTTTTCACATAGCATAAAAACACATCTTTTTTTGATTTTATCACTATAGGAAGACCTGACAGAAGCAAGCATATGGCCACTATTAAGTAAATTACCTGCTATGAGTAATCATTCAGCAGCTATGTACAGGAAAAACAACCAGGCTCTCATCACAGGAAGGACCAACAACTGTGTCTGTGTCTCTACAGTCACTTCTCTCAACACTGTTCTGAATTTTGCAAACCCAAATACCTTTAAGCAAGGATGACCAAAAAAGTTTAAAGCTGAATAATATCTTCAAGATGACAACCTAACTCATTTGCTTTGAGGATTCTTTGCATAGCACTTACAAAAAAAAAAAAAAATTTTTTTCATTTAGGAAAAACACACAATATGGAAGAGTCAATTATTCATATTAAAAGGGTTACCTACCTGCAAGAAGCAAGGCAACATATGGGTTGACCACAAAAGGACCTGTGTTCTCAGAGATTATGAGGTTGGACACAGATTTTTACTTCATTATTTTCAAAACATCTGTTCCTCCAAACCCTGACTACTCAGTCTTCACTTTCTTTAGCTGCCTTTTAACAATTTTGGTTCTTCAGCTCAAAGAACTGATTTGCTGAGAATGAGTTGCTTTATTGTTTCACTGCCTCCAAACAGGGATACTGTGATTGTGTTTTTAAGAGCTGGATTTTAAGTGGCAACTGCAAACCAGTACTGAGAATAGTTTCTACAATAATATTATGAGAGAATCATGTGATGAAATACTGGCACCAAGGTGGTGAACGGGAGAGGGTGGCTTGGGAAAAGTCTTTTTTGGATGAGTCCTGCATCAGCAACCTTAATGCAAACCAAATAGATAAGAAAAGTACCAATATCTAGCCAAGGTATGGTTTTATATTATCCAAGCTATATTTCATTCAGTATTAGCATTTCTTACAGAAGCTTCATAAAAAACATCATTTAACACTTTCCATTACAATTTAATTTAAGGACTAGTAATATTTTACCTGTACAATCTATTCAACATAAGGACAGACAGGAAATTGAAAATACATTGAGAAAGTCTTAGTACTGAAACTACCTTTATGTTTGTACAATAAAATCACTGTCAAAAAATCTCAGTACTTGTCCAATTAAAAAAAAAAAAAAAAGGCAACAACACCAAGTGAAACAAACAAGCAGAAATAGNAAAGGCAAGCTCAAACTGAAACAGAAACTGAAGTAAAACAGTTTACTGAATCATCTATAAGTACAGTCACTTATTGTGTTCATACTTTGTGCTACTTAATCGTTGTCTTCTAACTATTCTTCCCCAGAGATATTTGACTTAGCTAGACAGCATTGCCTAAGAGTTTCTTAACTTTTATCCCAAACCCTGCATGCACGTGCTTGGCTTCTCAGGACAGGTTTGGTTGGATTTCAGGTTTGGGGAATCTTTCTTTTGTGGGGTTTTTGGGGGTTTTTTTGTTGTTGTTGTGGGTTGGGTTTTTTGGGGTTTTTTTTGTGGTGGTAGTGGTGGTGTTTTTATTGCTTTTGTTTGTTTGGGTTGTTGGTTTAGGGGCTTTTTTGTTTGGATTGGTTTTGGAGGGGGCAAAATTTTTTGGTTTTGAAGCAGGGTGGATATTTGTTTGGCCTTTGCTTGAATTATTACCTAGTTTTCCTTTTCCTGTCTGAACTTAGCCCTGACTTCAGCAGCCCCTTCAGGAGGGCTTTCTTAGCTCAATTTGACCCTTCAAACTCCTCAACTTCTAAAGGTTTCCTCCATGGCTACAGTTATCCAATTCAAATTCTTGTTGAGAGCCTTAGTAAAAATAAAGAGCCCTTCCAACACATAGCATTGAAATAATTTTTCTTGGGTGTTGATGTTTTGGTTGGCTTTTTTTCCCCTTTGCTTGATTTGTGGTGGGGTTTTTCAGGGTTTCTTTTTTTGCAAACATATTTAGTTTTCTTGTTAAATGGCATTTTCAGCTATTTGGACACATCTAGGTTGTAGCTTTGTAATTGTTTTTGTCCACTGACAGACACTGAAGTATCTGAGCAACTTATCCAAGTGTGAGAGTTAAATGATTCCCACAAGAACTGCTGAAATACCATTTCTGCAGTTTACTTTTGAAGCCACATAGGGAAGGCAAGATTGGGAAGTTACACATGCAGCAGGAGGGAAAAAAAACCATGTATGATATTTTGCTGCTTAAGCTAACAAGGATAACATGACTTTCTGAAAAAAGGTTTTGCTTTTGTTTGCAATTCCTCACACAACTGATTGAAACCATAAAAGTTCCACCCAACCTTCCGTTATCTATTGAAGTCAAGTTGTTTCAGTAAACATCTGTATTTGTGCAGCAATTATATAAATAGAAGTGTCCTTTTGGCCTTTTAAGGAGTAGTGAGATGGTACTCACTGCTGCTATGCTGTACAGACATAGCTTTTAAATTAATTTATTATTTTAGAAAAAAATTAAAGGTGGAGGTATATTTTTTCGATAAGATAATCATCAGTCAATTCATTTGTACATTGATCCATCCATTTCACAGTAAAAATTATCACGTTTAGTGTAGCTATTAGCAAAATAGTTTTGAGCTAATATTTTGACATATTGCCTAATGGCAACAACTCATCAACTGAGCTATTTCCAACAGACACCACAAAAAGGCTTTTAACATATAACAGACTGTTTTAATATTGTTTCCCCAGAGAAAACATGTGAGCTTGACTAAAGTTCCCTGCAGTAGATAAATATTTTATACATTGAAGAAGCTGCTGATGAATATATCTCAATTGAAGAGATAAAGTAGACACATATGGTTATTAAAAAAATTAGCCACTTTCCCTAAATGGAGACTTCTGCCCTTCAGAGCTGAAGGTTCTTCTCATCTACCAATGTCTCTGAAGATACTTTGGAGTAATTTCAGAAGACTGTAAAAAGTACAAACTTATTAGAATAAACCTTATTTTAAATCTTGCAAGCTAGTCTGCCTAAAAGTCAGAGTGAGTCATTTTGCTCCTTGAAAGGATGATAAATGAAAATGCTGAATTTTAGTTGGGCCAAAGAAGTGATACTTAATCACATGAACTTACACTCCCTTTAATAGCAATGAAAGTCTAGCAGGACTATTTTATCTCTCCAGTTGATCAGTCTGAGAAGAGGGACCATTTCCCTTTTGTGTACTCACAATGGATTTAAAATACTGCTGCACAAATGATTCAGTACAGGCTGTGGCCTGAAACAATGGACCAGGAATTTATTGAAAATTGCCCTTTATTCACCTTACAGCAGTGCTCTGCTCAGAAGGATTTCCAGTCCTACCTCACACACTGCTCACAAAGCTGAGAAAGAAGAGCTGCTGTGTGCACCAGAAACAATTTCCATCCTCAGCACAGCCCTAAATTGCAGGTGGAAAGCAATTTCAAGTGTGCCAGCTTATCACACAGACAAACCACACCAGCAACAAGTACAGTGGTGGAACAAGGAGTCTGTTCAGGCAGTGCTATGCACACGGAATGACTGATCATACACACGCCTGAATAAAGAAAACGCAAAACTTCCTAAAAATATCATCTTGTCAAACACAGAGCAAACCAGAGTTCAAAACCCTTCCTGTCCCCAAAACTATAGCATAGAAAGCCTCAGCCCAGTGAGAACACCGGTACACATATTTTACGGTAACACAGCAAAATAATTTGAAATAACTTTGTTTCCTACTTTATTCTTTGAGCCTGAATCTGTTTTGGCAAGATCCATTTTTAAGCACAGAAAGATCCAACTGTGAGCCATCTGCATGTGAAAGAGCAAATCTAAAGGCAGATGAGAAAACATAGAAAATAGCCTTTTTCTTCATGTCCTGGGTGTCACAGAACACCCTGGCATCCGCATCCTTCTGCCAGGGTTCAGCCTGGGAGTTGACAAGTTGAGCTACAAGACCTGTTGAGATCTGAAATCTATAGATTAAATTCACATTTTTGGTGTACAGAGGCTTTCAAAAGAGCCTTTGCAGGAGTGGCTGAGATATAAGAGACACAAATAGTTAAGAAACCAGTACAAATCAGGGTGTGTGTACCCAGCACAACAACGATCTATGAGGAGGAGCAAGACCTCTCTAGATCCATTCTGCATGGGAGCCTTTTCCACCAGACATCTCAGGGGGAGTATGCAAATACCACCACTGAGAACAAAATGGACAGCTAAGACTCAACAATGGAAGTGGAAATCCTAATCTTTTACCTTGCAAAGGCAATTTGCCAAGGAACAGGTGCACACCTGTGGGCCTTAGTAATTATTTCAGGCTGGCAAGGGATCAGAAGCTACCTGTAGGACTGAACCCAATGTTCCTCCATGTGAGAGGGCCAGGAAGCATCTGTATTATTCTTGCACTTAGTTCATGCTTCAAAGCAGCAGGAAGCCACTGGTGAAGAAACCAGGTATTTCAAAATAATAAAGTTTCTAGCTGTTTATTTAATAAAAATTCCCTTCTCACATTCAACACCCTGCTTCAATATAATATAGAAACATTGTCTACCACCTTGTACAACTCCTGTTGCATCAGTGTTGAGATACCAACTTGCAACATTGAGTTTTTCAGCACGGATGAGGCTGCTTGTCTTCAAGTGAAGAGGAGAAAAAAAAAAAGGTGATAAATTAAAATACGTGAATTACAGCAATTGGCTCTGAAAATTACAGCACCATAAATACATTCAGTTTGATTTCTGAGTAATGGCAACATTACCAGAAGAGAAGGTATGTTAAGACTTTAAGAGGAAAATAGGTACTTGCTTATGGGGCACATTTTGAAAGAGTTCTTAGAAAGATCTCTACACAGGAGCATACTTGCAGAAACAAGAAAGAAGTAATCTGAGGAACTGAATTCTTATAAAGGAACCAGATAAATGATCACAATACCCTTAATTATTTGTGGGTTTGATCCTCCTTATTCAGTATCAGACAGCCTACCAGTTTTCCCTTCCCAAAGCGGAATTGGCATTCCAGGAATGCTAGAGGAATTTCCACGTGTTCTAGCTCTCATCTCCCCCAGTGAGATGCCTCTGGCTTGTCTTCTCTGGAAGCACAAACGCAACCATCGTTTCTGAGTGAGTGATTCATCTCTGAGCTTTCTATTCTGGCGTCTCCTTATGGCTGCTGATATTTCAGCTACAGCTCAACAAGGCAAGAACGGAAATCCTGACCTTCCCACTCGAGGTAACTTTTTCCAAGCCATGCAAGGCAGTTCTCTGCTTCCTGTCACTCAAACCCATCACTTGCATGTCACTGCCAATTCTTTCCCTCCCATCCAGTATCTGGCTAAGCCTTGGTTATCACTCCTGCTATCTTTCAGGCCAGGTTTTCTGTTCGTCCATGCACTAAGGATTCGCATCACAACAGATCCATGCCACTGCAATTTGCTCCATGCAGTGCAGAGAAACTCTTCCTTACTCCACTTCACTGACCAGCCCTCCAGCTGCACTTAAAGCTCTCCTCACACTTTTCCCTCTTATTCATCACTATCTTAAAAGTAATCTCTTTTCAGGAGGATATTCTTCTTCAGTGCATGCATACAAGTCGAGGCATGACAATCTTTACTGGTCCTTGCTGTTGTCAAGTCAATAGTGTGCCACCACTGCCACACACACAAAATAAATACTGCAAGACACCACTCAAAGACCAGGAAGTATCAGTAATTAAGACTGGTGGACAGGCTTTATAAATCACACACTAGAGCAGGCATGTGACAGAGAGAGAATGAGGATGGAGAGAAAGATGGCTACTCCAAAGCAAAAGGATCAAGGACATCAGGGCAGGCAGTCCAAACAAGTAAGTTCTTATGAGATAAAAGGGAGGCAGTGAGGAAAAAAACCCATAAGATAGTGGCTGTCAAGACAGGTGATGGTTCCACATTTGGTGTAAATCTCCCCCCTTTCATGGAATCCTCACAGGTAAGTGATTTTAAAGCCCCAACCCCAATGATGGGAGCAATAAAGTACTTTGAAATGTAAAGGTCCACCAGGGTGAAAGGATGCTCAGATTAGAAATAAGCTGCACAGNACCTCATTGACCAGTGATGGGAGCAATAAAGTACTTTGAAATGTAAAGGTCCACCAGGGTGAAAGGATGCTCAGATTAGAAATAAGCTGCACAGGAGGACAAAATTACTGCTCTGATCTATTCAAAATCAACAGGAATCCTTTGAATAATTTTAAGTTAATGACTTGGTTTTGGTTTTCAGGGGTGGACAGCGAGGGAGAAGAAATAAATTTAAAAGTGAAAATAAATTGGAAAGAAGGATCCATACTGAAGGAAGCAGAAAAACTGGGAACATTGATTTTATCCATTCTTATTGCCAGTTTAAGGAACTTCTAAATAAATTCTCCTACAATTATATCTCACATCTTTCATCAATGTAAATACAGTAAAAACCCACAGTAATTATATGAACAGTGTCAGTCATCATTACCTTATTAAAATTAGTTTATTCAACAAGTTTTTTCTTCCTACGTAAAGCATGAGAGGACAAACACCCCATGGCTACTGAAGCAAAATTTTAAACCCATCTTCATATACCCTTTTAAGCTTAAGTACAACCCAAAATCCTAGAGGTAACACAAAATACCTGATCCATAGATAATAGTTATTACCACATTCAAGGAGTTTAATAAAAATTAGACACAAAAGTGTTGAAGTAGGCCTATTTCTTATTTAAAAATTCCATCTGCTACACGCATTCTTTTCAAGCCTTGTTCAAAGTTTTCTAGGCCTTTGATAATTTTCTCCTCTAAAAATATCCCCAAATTCTTTTACAACAAATGCTAAATGAAATGCTGCACACTCCTTCTGAAGAAAGCTCTCACACAGTACAATTAGAAATGTCAATCTGAAAATGTCAAAATATCTCAAAAATAACCCTTTTTGAAACTGCAGGAATTTAACTGTTTCAGCATGCTGATGGGAAAGCTTTCTTTCAGGTCAACAGAAAACAGCACACAGTGAAGGTATTTGGTTGAATAACTTTATCCAGTCCCACTAGAGCCACTCAAATTGTCTTCCCTGTACACAATTAGATGACCAACAGATTATCAGATAGAATTTGGGCATATTTAACTCCAGCACTTTGTGAGGAAAGGTGTGTCCCTCCAGTGCTGACATGCAGAACAGGGCTGCAGTCTGAGCTGTTCAGGGATAGAGGAGGTTATGTTTCATGGAAGTGGTTTGAAAAAGCACATTTTGAGACAGCTCAGCGCAGCAAAATATTATACTCTGTAACAACAGAGCAACAGTCCAGTCCTTCCCTCCATTTCCTTGACAGGCAAGGTTCAGTTTTGGGGTTTTTGTTTTGTTAGGGGTTTTTTAACCATCTCATCATACACAGAAAGTTCTTTACATGTTCAGGCCAAGTTTAGTTTTTAACTTATGTACTTGCTTTCAGAGAAGACAACCAAATCAACCCCTTTCTTCAACTTCTTGGAGAGAAAAAAAAAAAAGCCCAGAAGAGAAAGAAAGATTGGATACACTCTGCAAGGCAGGTGGTCCATCATCTCCTTCAGACTCCAGAAACGGACACCAACTGGCCCAGAGCAATCTTGTTCCAATTATTTAATGATTAACTTGGATTTTACTTTCAAGTAAGGGATGGAGGAGATTCAGAGGTCAGATAATTTTTGCATCCAAAAGCTAGGAAAACACAAACCTAGGAAGAGATTGACAGATCAAAATCAACCATTAATATTTAACTTCTCATAAAGAGTTTCCATCCATGGTCACTTAGTAGAAAGTTATTTGCAGTAGCAGTCTGCTCTAAAAAATGTTGTGCAATATTTACCAGAGCTCAGAATATCTTAAGGAAAAAAGTATCCATGCCTTCTGAATATTAGCTGATTAATGCAGACATATCAGGAACTTTAAAGAGGAGAACACTATTTAGGAAAAATATCTGAATGAATCAGTCTTAGAAGAACTCATTATTAGAGACCACTGAGCCACTCCAACATTTTTACAAGCCCTTTGTGAAGCTTAGCTCAAGGTTTAGGACCACATTATGCAATGAATTTGTCAAATGCACTACTGACACACTTTAGCTGGACCTTTAGAAGAGGATTCTTGAGCTTCACCTTGAAAGAGGAAGAGACACAGATTTGATGACAGCAGACTCATGTGATCCTCATAAACACCTTAGTCTCAGTGGAGTTTATTTTGTTTGTAATGCAGCTTGGTCACCTCTTGTCCTGTAATAAAAGGATAACTTCTCTGGACATGACAAATCAAGGCTGGGGAACAGTTCCAGTTTATGCAGACCAGTACACACATGTTCTCAACATGAACTGGAAGAAACTCATCCCTCACTGCTCTCCCAGAACCCAGCTTACAGACAATCTGTGAACAGAAAGGGATGACAATGACTCAACTCCTTACACATGGCAAGCTAGCTGCTATTATGAATTACTCATTCAGACTCTAAACACCATATTTAAACGTGTGAATCTTCTCACTTTCTTGTTAATAGTGAAGGGCACAGTTGCATTTACATATCTCTTTGAAGGTTAGTAAAGTAGTTTATGCCAGATCCTCGTGGAGGAGGAAACTGGTACACACTCACAGTTTTGTTGTTCTGGGGTTTTTTTGAGTTAGTGTTGCTTGTCAAATAGTTTTACATCAGAACACATTAAAAAAAAAAATCTCAATTCAGGGTCATGCCCGCACCAACAGAAAAATCACCCTGCTCTCTAGCAACAATTAGTTATTCCCTAGATAGTAATTAATGTTCAGGCAATAAACTCATAAGCATGGATGGAGATAAAATTAATTCATGATCGTGACAGCTAAAACAGCAAGGTGAACACACCCTGGCTGGGCATCAGGTGCCCAAAGCCACTCTACCACTCCACTCCTTAACTGAACAGGAGAGGCAAAACAGAACTAAAGGATTTTGCATCAAGGTAAGAGCAGAGACAGACCACTCAGCAATTACCATCCCAGGCAAAGTCAGCCTGATTTGGCAAATTTGGTTTTCAATATTTGTGTTAACAATTAATAGAATTTGTGTTACCAAACAAGAAGTGGCAAACTTTCCACACCACACACTGCACTTTCTATACCCTCCTATTATTAAGACAGGGTTTGCTTTCAGAATACACAATATATTCTTTTTTCATGTCCCCTGCAAGAAGGAGGCACACAAGTCAGCCTGATTTACTGAACCAAAAAATAAAGCGTTCTAAAATACACTGGTCACTAAATGGCCACATCAATAAAGTTAATTTTCTCCACAAGATAACACACTTGACAGTTGACTAACATCTACAAAAAAATGTACAACATCAAGAAAAATGCAACTAATGCACAATGGCACCTTGGCTGGGTGAAGTGACATTGGTAGGTGAAGTATTTTAATGTCTTTTGGTTCTGTTGGGCTTTTTTTTAAAATTAGTGTTTGCCTGATATTTTAGTCCATTTTCCAGACTTTTTTTGGAATATCCAAGCATTGGTAAGTCAAACCATTGTAGAAAGGTATTCTACTCCAAGACCCATAAGTTTGGGATGGGAGGAAGGGGTGGAGGTTTATTTTCTTATTTTAAAAAGTTATTCATACATAGCACACCCAAATGACAAATGCATCTTGTTTCCACCAAGGTTTCCCTCACAGAAATAAGTTTAAAAACCTCAGTTATTATCATAAACCAAGATATGCACCATCATTATATCCAATCTCTCAAATTTCTTACATTTTATTCATAATAGTTTTAATATCATAGGAATAAAACACATAAAGACATCTAAATTGCAGACAACTATTTAAAACTTTAAAATAGTAGGCCAAAATAGATTATGAGAGATATTCTAACCAGAAAAGATTTTGTCCATGACACTATATAAAATTTGAAAGATAGTTCCCAGAGTGAGGCAAAACTAGTATGACATTGAAGATCTATTTTGCTGATCTGGTGGGTATAGACATGTTGGGAAGGGGGTAACACAAATTACAGAAGTTCACCTCAGTTTTTAAAAGAAACCATATGTACAAAGAAGAAAATATCATAGCATTAATATGAACTGAGAGTTCATATTAACACTATAAAGAATGCTGAAGAGGGAAAGCTTAAATTTTTCAAAGCATAATGACAGAACTGTACAATCAGCAGGACTGCAGAAAATAAAAAGGTAAGTACTACCACAAAAACAGCAATTTCCACAACACAGCCAGTATTACATGGTAACATTCTAACTTCATATTAGGAGACACAATCAAAAGCCTTTTTTTCACCCTCTTCCCTTCAAAATGCAGAACTGTATTTATATGACAAGATCAATTGCTTTATTCCAAAATTAACCCTGGAAGATACTTAGAATCCATTTCAGCCTGGATATCACTCACCACACCAGATACCTGCACCCAAACAGGATGATGTGGGAGCCAAAGAAACAGCAATAATGGCTGAGAGATAATGATTTAATGTTTTCAACTGAATTATCACATAATTAATTAGAGTAACTACTGCATTTATGGAACTAAACCGTGTCAATGTACCCGATGGTAAAACATTTTGTTCTACTCAAGCTACATCCATATGGGACAAAGATATTTAAGCACCAGAAATAACTGTTATATCCTACATCAGATATTTAGAGACGTGCTGAAGGTGTCTGCAACGATGCTGAATGAACTTTTGACTAAGAGAGAAATGCCTTCAAGGTATACAACAGTTGAGGTAGTATATTCCCAGAAGCAGAAAATACAATTGGAAAGCAGAAATCATTGTACACACTTGCTGCCCCAAGTCTCTCCACCAGCCTTGCATTCCTTGTTGCTTTCCCCAAAAACTAGAAGACAAAACCAGGTATCTTCTGCCAAATAATCTGGAATGCACCACTAATATGGTTTCTTTCATATAAAAGGTAATGTATTTAAGGATGAAAATTATCCTGTTTAAATATGAGTTAAAGATTTGTTCCTATCGTGCCTGAATATATTTTTAAAATTATTTTATAGAAATATCTTTATACAAAGCATGCAGTCAATCAAGCCATATGCAGAGCCATATTTCTCCCCTCACAAGGAACATCATAATGAACACAATTTTATTTCGCTGACATTGGGACAAAAGATCACAGCTAAATCAATCACAGCTTGTGATAAGGCCGTGGCACAGGCTGAAGCTGTAAATGCCCCATCCCTGGAAGCGTTCAACAGCAGGTTACATCAGGCTTGGAGCACCCTGGTTGAGTGAAAGGTGTCTCTGCCTGTGGGTGATCTTTAAGGTCTCTTTCAATCCAAATCATTCTATGATATTCCATCTTTGTAAATTTTAGCTATAACATATTTTTATCACCCACAAAACTATAAATTGATGGCACTAAGCGTGAACTCAATAACAAAAAAAAACAAAAAAACAAAACAACCCAAAAACAGACACCAAACTTTTAGTTCCATATTTCTGATTCAGAACACAGTAGAAACACCCTGATGATTTACCAAAGGCACTGATATTACCTACATGGCATGCCAAAATGAGCCATCAGAAAGGTATATTTGAGCTGTGTGGGAAAAGGAGGTCTGGTGTCACTTGTATAGTTTGAAATTCAAAAGCAGCTTAAAAACAGATTTCAATTAGCTCATGCACCTACTGTGAGTAGGAGGTCTCACTGGGGTTGTCAGAGGAAATGCTATTTAATCAACATGATGTCAGTCAAGTGCTTGTCAAACCTACCACAATTTTTCAAAATCCAAAATGCTTCAAACAATAACTGATGAAAAATTACATGTAGCAATCCGGCCACTTAAAAATAAATTACCATATTTCAAGCTTTTCCAGAAGTTTCCGGCAGGAGTTACTGTGTTTATTTCAAAAGCCTCCCTTTCTAGAGCATGGCAAAAATGTTTAATACCCATCCACCCAAGCAGGATTTGGACCATCTACAAGAACATTAAATGACATAATTATGAAATCACATGAGCCAGGCATTCATTTGACCTGCAGCACTTTCTCCCTGAGTTGCATTGCAGCAAGTATTTCTGAAGAGCAAACCATGGGATCATCCAGACCCAGGCCTCCCCCTGGAAGTGTCCTGGGGCAGGTTTCTCCTGGGGAGCTCACACCTGCTGCTGCACCTTCCTCAGGGGTTAACCAGTTTTACCTTAGGCCATTTTAGAGGCACTGCCTGGTGCTCAGAAGGATTACACCAAAGTTAAAGACACCAGAGAAGACAACACAAGATGAACAAGGTCCAGAAGAAGCTGCAAGGAGTCAGCTCAGGGCTAACACAAAAGTCAGAGCTACAGATAAGTCTCCAGACCAACTGGTGACCTTGGCTTTGATGTTTGAGTAAAGTCAGCTCAGAAACCCCGAATTCCTGCACGCTGCTGTGCTGCCCTCCCAATGGCTGCACGGTGAAAATCCTGGAAAGGGCCAGAGCTAGCACCCTGAGACAGTAGTGGCCAAATCAACAAGTGAAAACCTTGTAGAATTCCATCTTTCTTGAGAACTAGGCATCAGAAGCTCTCAAAAATTCTGGTACAACATCTTTTAACAATTTACTACATCAATCCACATGCTCAGAAAATGTCTCTTAGGTAACAGAAGACTTTTTTTTTCTTTTAATGAAGTGAGGGTGTAGGCAGCAAATGAGATCAACAGTATTCCATCATTCCTAACTGCTGTCTGTTGGAAATACCATAGGTTTGTATCATATAGGTTAGGCTAGGAGCAGTGTGGTGGGGCACAACAAGGCTGATGATATTAAATAACTGTGAGGGCCTCTCCAGAGGACTAAAAACTCTGCATCAGCTTTTCCCAACAAAGAGCAAGTTCACTTCAAATAAGCATCAGGTCACAGAACAAAGCACATTCCAGCTTGTGCCAAAGTACATAAAAAAATATGATGGATGAAACAGCTTCATGAGCATTTCTGAGCTTCAGCAGGAGGCCTCAGCACAGATAAAGCACTGAAAATTCAAAAGGAATTATTCATAAGAGGAATGGGTGTTCCTGCAGCAGTAAGATGAACAAACTATTAGACCCAAAGCAAATGGAAGAGCTCATGTTGCTGTACTTGAGGCTCTGGTTACCAGCTCCCTCCTAACTAAGGAGGGCTTATCACAACTGCACAAACTGCAATAGGAGACTAGATGCAAACAGATTTGGATAAACTGGAACAGAAACAACTTGCAGTATTGGCAATGCCACAGTGATGACAGAGGAGGTACAACTAACACCAAAGAAGGCTTCAAGCATCAGCACCTTGTTATGCAAAAGTTCCTTGTACCTTTTCTATGTAGCCTCCCATAGGCAGCTCCACACAGCTCTGGCTCTTTCTCTCATTCTTCTCTCTTCCTTCTGCAGTTCCAGCTGGCTCCTTCCTGTCCCTGGCACAGCCACCAAACTCTGTCTGTTCCTCATACAACATCTGACCCTTTCTGTCCCTCACAGGACCTGCTGTCCCTTCCTCCTCCCAGCACAGCCAGCAGACTACAACTAGCCCTCTACCAGCTACCTCACTCTTCATCACACCCACAGCTGTGAGGGCAAGGCTGTTCCCACTCTTTGGTAATTAACACAGCTACAGTGCATCAGGAGCAAGATTGCCTTCAGCACTATTACCTGTCTTCCCACACTGGGAGGCCCTAGTCAGGTAGTTTACTGAAAAAGCAACAGGTTGTTTACTGAAAAAGCTTCGTTTGATTGATAGATTTCTGAGTTATCACACCCACGAGAATTCTTTGCATCCTTCCAGTGAGCTCAGGTTATAAAAGGGGTATTTCTGAGAAGCGTAACTTCATTTTTCTTTGCTTTGGAGACTAACATTCCAGGGAAAGGCTTTTGAAATCACTGGGTTGTTTTGCAGCTACTGCCAGAGTAAGCCAAGGAATGAAGGCACTCTTCTCTAATCATAATGAGCTACAAATTGCTATTAAGACAGCCAGTCCTTTCACAAAATAGGATACACCTGTATTATATATGTACATTTAATAAAGAAATTCTTGCAATGCCTCTACACATGTAGCACCACCTGGCAAAAATGCAGCTTTGTTACTTGGAAAGAAAACCGTGCTTGATCACTAATTTGGCTCAGAGCCATCCCCACTATTGATACAGACTGGGAGATGTACAGATCAAGAGCAGGCCTGCTGAACAGGACTTGAGGACACTAGTGGACAAAAGAAAAACATTGGGAAAGGGCAGTAATGCACACTTGCAGCCCACAAAGCCAGTCTTAACCTGGGCAGCATAAAAACAGTGGCCAGCAGGTCAAGGAGATGATCCTGCTCTACTCCACTCTCATGAGACCCTCCTAGAGTACTGCATCCAGCTCTGGAGTCCCCATAAAAACACAGACCTTTGAGAGCAGCTGCAGAGAGAGAAAACTGTTAGAGGGCTAATCTTATATGAGAGAGAAACATCTCTTATATAAGAAAAGGCTGTTTTGGGGAATGTTCAGTCTGGAGATGACACCTGCGAGACCTTACTGCAGCCTTTCAATAAAAGAGGTGGGGAGGAAGGCAGGCTTCCCAGAAAAATGTAGAGGGGCATTTTACCAGGGTCTGTAGTGTCAGGACAAAGGGAAGTAGTTTCAGACTTGACTGTATCGAATTCAGATGGTTTTAAGGCTTTTTTATTCACTTTTTTGTTAACACAAACAATGAGAGTGGTGAGACACTGGCACAGGAACAGAGAAGCTGTGGCTGCCCAGTCCCTAAGAAGTGTTCCAGGCCAGGTTGGATAGGGCTTGGAGCAACATGGTCTTAGTGGAAGGTGTCCCTGCCCATGGCAGGGGGATTCAAAGTGGTCTAGGTAAGCATTAAGGTCCTTTCCAACCCAAACCACTTTATGATTCCATGAACTATCCAACAGTTGATGGGGCTATCCCTATCTTCAAGCAAGAAACAAACACCATAGATAGTTTTGGACTGCAGGGCTTTTGTGGGATTTCAAGGGTATTCTTTGTTGTTGGTTTAGGGCTTGGGGTTTGTTTTTCAACATTCATTAAAACCAAGATATTATAGACAAGTAGCAGACAAAGAAGTTATAGAAACTGATGTAGCATTTTATACCATATAACTGGACAACCAAACATGCTGAGCTTCACTCTCTCCATCTTTACCATTACACATGTTTGAAAACTCAGAATATTGAACTGCTCTGGCTGATGTCCTTGAAGAAGTGGATCTCAAAGTGTTTATTATCATAACAACCTGTCACTAGAGAACTACTCTTATGTAGCAAATGCACCATGGATAGATCCATTTTAGTCAAAAGCCTGAAAACTCTAAAACATTTGGGGATAAAATGATGATTCAAAAGCTAAACAGTAGATTTAAATGCCTGCCTGTTGCCACATCTAACCTCTGCATCTTCAAAATTGATCTAAAGAACCCAATCAAACAGATCCCTGCCTCCACTAAGAGTCATGATTTAAATGGACTTCTGTTCCACACTATCACAAACTATGTAGTCCAACAAGCATGGGATTACAGTTTTATTTGAAGGTCTTTTTCTTATTGTCAGGTTTATCCCATATCCTTAGAAAGACTGAATGTTTAAATTGGCAAACACCCAAGTTATGCTTTTGCTTCTTTATGGTTGTTTGTCACTGTGTTTCAAAGAAGCTCAAATGCAATTTTCAAAATTTATTACAACCTATTTTAAGTAGTGCAGAAGGTCCAATGACAATTTTTTTTTGTTTTACTGTTTGGTATAAGATGGGCATTCACATTTAATCATATCCAATGATTACCTCAATGAATACAAATGTGTTATATTATCTTTAAATAAATGAATGTCAATATGTTCCAGGGTAACAGAAGTAATTGCATATTGATAACAGTCATTATCATAAGTCATGGTTGCTGGCAGAAAACCCACTTGTATTTTTTAATAAGGTGCAATATTATGGTCTATTTTGAGATGATAGCTTTCTATTTCCCCATACATAATACAGTATCACTTCAATATAGCTGGCAGACTGTGGAAATAGATAAAAATTCAGAATGCAAACCTGCAAACTGTAAGATTTTACAGTCTTTTGAAACTAGTCTGGATAGTCCAAGTACCTCAGAAAGAGTGATATGAGGGAATCATTATCTGTGCCAGGCTGATGTACCTTCTGTTCCAGTCACCACAGCAGATAATAGCAACCAGTGCATTATCCCAAATTGATACAACCAGATATTTCAGACTTTGCATTGCAGCTCATTGCAGTTTGCAAAGTAATCTGAAAGACACTTGAGAAAGGGACACAGCCCCTCACCGTTTTTAAGGGGCACAAAACTTTAAAGCTAACTTAGATATTCTGTCTGCATCTGTTAGAAAACAGCAAGGAGGTTCTAACATCCAATATCAGGACTGGAGGCTCTTGTTCTGCACTACTGCTCTACTTTATTGCTTTAAAGCAGCAGAAAGGCAGGACTTGTTAAAACAAGCAGACAGCTGCAGAGTCCTGCAGTGTGGACAGATTATCCCCTGAAAAAAAAAAAAAAAA
>VWYP01011448.1:17579-33374 GCA_013400435.1 Pycnonotus jocosus
AAAAAAAAAAAACCCTGCTCAAGTTGGAGATAGCTGTGTAGCAGATTTTGCCAAAAAAGGCTTCTGAAGAGTCTTATCCAGGCAAGGATTTTAACGTGGGTCAGTAGTGTGTGGATTGGCAAGGTCACAGCAAGGTCAAAGCTGAGTGACTCCCCAATACTTGGTGGCTGTGAGGCTGTGCCTGGAACACTCTGCATGGTTTTCAGTTCCACACACAGAAAGTACCAACAATGAGCCCTCAGGGGAGGCTGAAGTAAGAGTGTAACTTTAACTTTCCAGTGAAGCAGAGGCTTTAGTTCATGAAGTGTAGAAAGAGACTGAAGAAATGAGTTTTATTCACCCTGGAGAACAGGAAGCTTGTGAGAGGTGGGTGTTGCTACTGCTCTCAGCATAGCTATAAGGAGACATGGCTTTCACTCCTCCCCAAGGTGGCCAGTGAAGGGATAAGTAACAAATACTCCCTGCAGCAATGCAAACTCCCATTGCATGCAAAAAAAACCAACTGGAATTTCACAGTGGGAATGGATAGACCCTGGCAAAGACCTGCTCATAGAGGATCCACCACCTGTGGACAGTGCCAGACCCCAAACAGCTGGGCCTGCCTGGAACAGAGTTAGTTGCCTTCACAGCAGCTCATAAAGTGCTGTAGGTTAGATTTTTGACCGAAACACTGCTGGTAACACAGTGATGTTATCATATTTGCTGAGTAGCATTGAGGCCTTTTCTTTGTTATTGTGCCTCATCAGTGACCAGGCTGGAGGAGGGTGTGCAGTGGTGACACTAGCTAGATACTCCATATCACCTAACAGCAGGCCCACTAGTAAGAGAGAAAACAAGAGGGTTTTGGAGGGTTTGCCATCTTTTGCTCAGAAACCTGTGTGCTTCATCCTGCACACAGCAGGTGGCACGTGACTGTCACTGGGTCACTTCACAGAATCACAGCATCACTAGTGTTGAGAGGGATCTCTGGAGATAACCCTGGAGAATGTGACACAGGTAGTTTGGAATGTCTCCAGTGAGAGACTCCACAGCCTCCGTGGGCAGATTGTTCCAGTGCTCTGCCACATTCAATGGCAAGGAGCTCTTCCTCGTGTTGAGGTGCAACTTCTCATGGTTTAGTTTATGGTCATTGCTCCTCATCCTGTCACTGGGCACCACTGAAAGGAGCCTGGCACCATCCTCTTGACATTTGCCTTTGAGATATTCATACACATTAAAAATCTTCCTTTATTTTTCCTCTTATGAAACAAGTTTATTCCTCTCACTCTTGACACCATCAAGTCAGTCCCCTAACAGTCATAGAAGGGTTTGTGTGAGGCATTCAGAAGAAATACAGATGATCAGCCCCATCAGAGCACTGTCCCATCCCTTGGGAATCCACTGCCACACCAAGCCCCACCACCTCCCGAGGAACACCCAAACCAGCACTGCAGGGAGAGCTTCACTTATGATTACTCATTACTGCACAAGATAAATGCACAATGTTTTGTTGCACTGTTCTGTCGTTCCATTGCAGTCTCCTGCAGGGAAAAGGAAAGTGTCAGCTCTAACTTTTCTCAGTCACAAGAACAGAAAAAAAAAATGCCCAGAGAACATAGTCACAATGAAAACCTTTTCCTCAAGTGAGGAGTGCAGTCTTCGGTGGCAAACAACCCCTGAGTGTTCTCCTGAACTTAATTGCGAGGAGGTATAATTAAACCTTCATTTGTTTCTATGCAACTATTCCAATAAAGTCTCAAGCCTGAAGCTTTCTATCCAGCAGCAAAAGGCGAAGCTTTAGAAAGCCAAATATTTTGAAGCATTATCACCTAAATGGCTCAAAGGCATGCCCTGAAAGCAGCCTGCACTGCCCCGAGCCCTCAGGCAGGTGGGCACGGCCACCACGGGCAACACAGTGACCCTCGGGGTGCTCATCAAACATGTGGTTTGATTTTTTTTCTGGGGTTTTCCTTGGGTTTGGGTTTTTTGGGATTTTAAGTGATCTGTGGCCCAGGCGCGGCTCGGTTGGGCCGCCAGTTGCCTGGCAACCAATTCTCAACTTCTCTAATTAATAATGTTGCATTAACGTCGTTAATTCTTCATAAGTAGTGTAAATTTTCTGCTATAGCCAGCACAGAGAGAGATGTATTGCTGAGAACCGAACACAAAGAGGGCAGAATTTATGGACGACAAGGACGTGTTGCAGAAACCTGAGCTAAAGGAGAAACTAACAAACACAATTCAGCAATTGCACTGAAACGCTCTCTGAGAAAAAGATAGTGAAAAGACTGCAAATGTGGGCTAATTAGCAAGAGAATGGAGGAATCAATAAAAGAATACTAATTAATGACATGTAATTTATAGCACATGAACATTAATTTCTTTGGTTGCTAAAAACACATAAATATTGAGAAGTTTTCAAAGTGGGTGTGTACATTTGGGGGGCAACCACCACCCCCCAAGCACTGTGAATAAAGTAGTGCCTGCCTTCCAATATCAACATTAGTTTGATTTATCCCAACATTTTTGGTGACAACAGGGCAGCACCACAACTTAAGAGCAACAGCAACATGTTCTTCCAGACTGACTGCTGGCCTTCCCTCGGGGAGGAAAGGTGTGCTCCTGCATTCCCCACCCCTGCTCCTGGAGCCCTGGCTGAGGCTGAGAGCAGCCCCAGGTGTGCAGAATGGAGCCCACCCTCATTTGCAGCAGTTTTATTAAGCAGAGTTAATTGGGACCATGTGTGGTGCTGCAGCCACTCCTGCAGATTCCCATGGTTAATTTGGTGCCATGGGGCCAGGGCATGTGCTGGTAGAACCCTCTGGAGGGGCCAGAAGGACTTGGTGAACCTCAGCCTGTATTTGGGGTGCCCCCATGATGCTGGATGTGCCTACATGCTCAGCAGCCGTGGAAAACATGCCAGGTGTTTGGCTTCAGAAATGGTTTTGGATTGGGGTGATGTGAGGGAAAGTCACCCTGTGCCTTCCTTGTCCTTCCCAGAAACAATGCGATTCCTGAGGGCACCAGGAGCCTTACAAAGCCTCCAGGATTCACCAGACACAAATTCTCCACATGTGAGATGTGGAAAGTATTCCTCTGACATCAACTGAAAGATACAGCTTCTACAAGGGAAGAAAGGTCAACAAAAATGTGTCCTTCAGTAACCAGTTGTGACTGAGCACATACACTTAAAAAAAGCCCTCACTATTTGCATACTACTTATTTTTAATGGTGGAGGTCTGGCAATTGATGCAAGAGCACTGTCAAGTAAATTTGCAAGTGGGAATGTAAAAAATACTGAATTTGTAATACTTTACTGCCTCATGAAGGGCATCTAATTTGGATATTGAACATTTTTTGCAGTGAGTAAGCACTTCCATGAATTTCAATACATGTAGTTTCCCACAGAGTGAATTTTTTATGGAAAGTTGCAGAATTGTGAGCTGCAGATACTGTGTGTGCTTAGCCAGCAGTTTTATGAGCAGACAAGTTGTGCTTGCTATCAGGTATCTTTTTTTTGTTGTGTGATCTTCTTCAACTTCACAGCAAGTATAAAGGCTGTTCTTAGGAGAAAATCATCTTTCCACTGAGAATTAATCTTTTTTGGTATGCTCTCTATTTCTGGCTTCCACTATTCTGCTGCTGTCAAAATCCAGGTTCTCTACAAGGTGACTGACACACCGAGTACTCCTTCCTTCCCTCGATTTTAATAATAAAGAATCTACAGGCATAATGATTTGTTTATGCTTTTGTGCACTTTGTCTTGAAGGAATTTTGTTCCTTTTATATGACTGTTCTGCTCCAATTTAAGGCTGAAATGGAGCCACACTGTTAAAACTGTCCAATGGGGGCCAAAGAAGTCAATACCTCTCTAGTCTGTATAGTCTATTTCCTACCATTTTCAGGGTCCTCAAGATTCAAAAGGATTCTCAATTAACTGTAGTAATTTTGAAATTTGACAGAATTGTCATGGATAGTTCAGTGAGGATCTCTATTCATTGAAAGCAAAAAAGGGAATGAGACTAACATTGATGGTATTTATAATGCACTTGGGTACAGTGACAAAGTTACCATTAATATTGATCCATATAGGAGAAGTTATGTGACAAAAGGGGATTAAAACAGAAGAGGTTATAATTTCAAAGGAAACTCTGAAGATGAGGTTGTTTATATTTAACAGGAGACACATAAGGCCATATTTTAAAAATGACAATATTTCAATTATTATATTTCAGTTACTTCCATGCATCTCACAACACTACAGATTTGGCCTCTGTCTCTGTACCTGTACATAGAAAGCACATTATAATGTGAGTTATCCAAATGAAATAAATCCTAATTGGGGAGGGTAAGGGCGTGCTACGAATAGCAATTATAATGGATTTCCTGTGTGGAGGGCTGGTAACTCTGTTCCTGAGTGATGTAAATGAGATCAGAATTTAGTCCAAGGTTCTGTTCTCCATTTCTAAACCGGTTACCTCCCACTATGGCAGATGTGAATACATATGGGAGAAAGAACAGAACGGATCAGATCCATCTAGTGGGAGGACAGGAACAATGTACATATTGATCTATTACATGTAACCACAAATCAAAGAATTTTCACATGGAACAGGAACATATGTATTTGTTTCATATATGACACATTTGCATTTTTAATAAGAATTACATTTAAAATCATGTAAAGTAATATCACATAAAGATATGATAATGAACATCAGAAGTTATATCACGAGGTATTCTTTAAATCAACACATTCTACTTTTTTAGCTTTATAGCTAATGTTAAATTCTGAATTTTTCTGTGTTTCAGCTCAGAGTCCTTTAAATATACCTAATAAAAACTGAAATATTTCTAATAAGAAATAGGCACAGTAGAACTTTTTATTTCTAATTCTTTGTCCCTGCCCTGTCAGTATTCTCACTCTCAATGCCATTTGTATTTGTTATATTTTTAAGTGACTGGTTTCCTGGAATGCATTTTCCAAGAGGAGTTCATGGTAACTATTTATTGTGATGGGATCTTGTTTTTGTTTCTGCCACACAGTAAAAAGTTACCTTTACAACAAAAAAAGCTGAAGTCACGATGAAAAATCATCCAGAAAGTTTCTGAATTATAAAAATATGTAAATTATGCAAAACCAAGTCTTGCCTGAAGGGTGAGAGACAGGAAGCCTTAAAGTAAGTTGACACAGTTTGTGAAGTGACAGACAGGCCTTGTTCTTGTGCAGTTTTTTAAATGCTAGGAAATTCAAAGAAAAAGGCCTATAGTTAAACTGAAAATCACACATCTCCACAAACCTGAAGTAAATGTTTCCTGGCACGATTAATTTGCTGGTGTGAATGTCCAGCAGCTTGGCACATTAGAGTCACCCCTGTCTGGTTTCATTGATACTTCCACCATTTTTTCCAGTATTTTTTCATATCTACACTAAGAAGAAACAGTCATTGAGCTGCTAAATTGTTTCCTCTATCTCTCTCTGTTGTATTTTTCTGCAGATGTCCTCAGAAAGGATTCACTGCTGCCATAAAAAACTGCTATTGATGATGAAAAATGCATTAGATCAAATTGTTCCTTCAAAACGGGCACAGCCTTGCAGGAAAAGGATAAAGTGGCCACATGAAAGTGGAGGATATAATTCCTGATGCCCAAGATGATGGGAGTGGATCCTAGCAGGGAGGTGCCCCCATCCACCTGCCAGTTGTGTTGTGTACTGGTTTTATCTCTGTTCCTGTTAGCAGGAGTAACTGGATGGAAATGAGACAGAACTGGCAGAGCTTTCCAAAGATGGTGGAAGTTCTCATCACCATGACAAGAAAACAGGAGAAGAAGGGAGAGGTTAAAACCCTCTTACAGCTGTCCTCTCTCTAGAAAAATGTCTGCTCAGGCCAGTGTGCTGTTTTGCACAATTTCCAAGGACGAGGGTATAATCAGTGCTGCAAACTGTTTAACATTCACCTGAAAACTGTTATTTGCATGCAGGTTCACACGGGAACTTTAGATCCTGACCACTGTGCTCAGGAGTATGTCAAGAAACACCAAAGAGTTGATTACTGTCCTGGAGGGAAAAAATAAGAACTTAAACCTGCTAAGTTCCAAATGTTCTATTTTGCATTATACCTGTATTCCTGGAATTTAGAAAACTGGTTCAACGGGGATTAAATCTGGTTTCCTGTGAGTCCACCCTTGTAAAGCTTAATAAATTATGTATTCATTTCATCTCCTGAGTCACTGCAATGGTTTTGCAGCATACTTGCCACAAAGCAGAAGTTCAGAAGAAGGCTGCAACCTGTCACAAGATAAAAAGGAGAAACACGGGGGGAAAAGTAAATAATATTAAAAATAATTTTAAAATAATTAAAAATAAAAATAATAAAAATAAAGATTATATATATTTCATATATACTTTAAATTTTATGTTTATATGTACACACATACAATGTATAAGTCCTAAGGGCTGTATCTGCAAACAAAATCCTCCAGTTTAACAGCCAATATAGAGCTGCCATTCTGACACTCTATGGAAAAGTTTGCCCCTTTTGCTGTACATTTTGTTAGAGGAAAGAAAAGAAATCTGCATTCTGGATGGTCAGTGGACAGTCTCCAGGGCTACAGTAAACTATGGTACCTCAAAACAACCCAAAGGACAAGAGTTCATATTTCCTTGAAAAGCTCAAAAATAGACTAAACCTAGGAGTGACTTAGAAACAGAGAGGAGGCAAAAAGGGAGATCAAATACAAAATGTGACTAAGTCTAGAGCATCTCAGCTCTGTGGAAAGGAGATTTTTTGAGATGCCTTCAGTCCCTCATGAGCATGGTAAATTATTTATTAATATAACCTGGTACAAAAATTATGTGAAAGAAAAAAAAGACAAAATTAAGGACATGGTAATCAGTTATGAAATGTTCACTATCTAGATTTTCAGTGGATTTTTTTAAATAGTATTAAGTGCCTAGAAATGGTTGGGTTCAATCACATCTACTTAGGACTAATTTATTTGTCAAGATACAGCATAATATATACTTAGCAGTCCTGAATTAAATGTTCATATGTCAAATTGCAGTTCTGTTTGCCACCAGCTGATGTTTATTTGTTCAGAAGACTATCAATATTCTTCAGAGCTGCTATTATCACCTAAACTTAAATTCTTTACATCTGTACATTATTTATGCTGTCTGGAGGAAAAGACAGATGTAGGACCTTCAAAAGACTCTTCATAGCAAGAACTTAGTTTAGCATGGTGGCCTGTCTACTGCAATGTCCTCTCTCTATCATTTGATAACCTGAGGGGAAACACATTCTTCTAACTTAGATATTTGAGTTGGTTGCCACATGGCAAGAAGGATAAATATCCTCGTTTTTCTTCTTTTTAAATGCTTCCCTCAGGAGCTCGTTTGTTCTTGGGGGTAATTTACTATTTTAAAAGTAGCAGGATTAAGCCTTTAGCTAAAAACAAAAGCAAAGTTACAGAGAGGAAGAATATGAGAAGGAATAATATATTAACATGGCAAATAATTTCATCATTTTTCTGTTTGCTTTTTAATCACTTCTTTATAGCTAATTAAATCAGAACGTTTGGTAGTACTTTTTGTCAAGATACTGACTTTTTTTTAATCTGCCCTCTCTGAAATTACCAATTTGAAAGATTAGACTGTAAAAAACCTGTGTATCGTATTTCACCCTGAAATGATCTTCAAGTTAAAATAGGAGTCAGTGAGGGTATTTACAATATAAACCAATCCACTGTAAAGATACCAATTTGTGCCTTTTAATTCACCTGGTAAAAAAAAATAGAAATGTTTTAACTTACTTGGTTCAGAAGAAAAGTCATTATTTGATTCTTGCCATTTCTGAGATTCAGAAATTTCTAAATCTCACCCCAGTTCGCTTCCAGACCATTTCTTCATTATTTCTTGCAGCTTTTTCAATTTCCAATTTTCCATATAAAGTTGTGTTTTCATTAACAGACATGACATGAAGTGAAGGTTTAAATAAAGTAACTATAGATAGCAAGCACAAATTTTTAATAACAAAGGTAATTGACCAGTCAAACAAGCTCAAATTAACTATGGAGTATGCAAAGTTTTATCTCCAAAGCAATGCTGGGAGAGGGGTGTTAGGACAATAGTGACTATTAAAA
Organism: Pycnonotus jocosus; assembly: GCA_013400435.1. NCBI lineage: Eukaryota > Metazoa > Chordata > Aves > Passeriformes > Pycnonotidae > Pycnonotus > Pycnonotus jocosus. The sequence continues at coordinate 25,701 of VWYP01011448.1, forward strand.
ACAGAACATAAATTTAGTGCTGTCCAGCCTCCATTAGGGTGTTTGATATTTCTAACACAGAGGTATCAGAGTAAACATGGAAACTTTGTGCTTTACTGAAACATAGACAAGATGATCTATGTCATGTTCATCTCTATAGATACTTGGTATTTTAAAGTCATCAAAGCAAATGCTTCAGTCGTAGCAAACTGCTGAAAATCAGAATTCGAAATGTGAGCTCCAGCACTGCCTTCTACATCAGCAAATTACATATATTATTTAAATGTATGCATATTTTTATGTGTGTTAATGTCTGTTACCCACGCTACTGCTCCATGGATTTAACCTCATGTTTGCAAATCATGTACTGGCAGAGTTTGTAATCCCAAAATCACCAAGGGTCCTAAAGCCTTGCAGCAGAGTAACAGGGCAAGACACCACCATAGAAATAAATAAATATATAATAAACCATGCAGCAGAATTTAAAACTTAAACTACATATATATATATATATATACTTTTCTAAGGCTTAGAGCCAGCTTAGAGCAGAATGTTAGCTGGCATGAATCCAGATGGTGCCCCAATTTTATTTAAGGAGATGCCACTGTCTAGCCTGGTGTATTTGTTATTGTAAGAATAAGAAGAGGACAAATATTAAGCCCTATTAAAGTAACCCATATGGGCCCCCGAAGTGATTAAGTGAAACAGCACAGAGTGTTCCTTCCATGTGCTAATTTGCAGCAGAAATTCCTGTTCACTCCCCTCTTTTCTAATGAGAACTCTACTTCTTTCTGTGACTGAGGGGAGTGCAGAGAGCAGAACAGTCCTGGAAATAGCAATTTAACCTCTTGCTGATTCAACAACAACTTAGCTAAACAAGTGGAGTCTTCAAATGCACTTATCTATGAGGAAAATTGTTTCTCTTGAACACTTATTAAAAGGTCTGGGGGAAACCACGTGTATTCTTACCAGGGAAATCCCCCCTTACTTCCATTAAGTACTCCTCACTCATCTCTGCAAGCCACATTCACATCGGTCTAGAGGCTGGCAAGATCTTTTTCACAAGATATATTTTAATTACTTTACCAGATATGTATAAGATATTTATATTTTAAAATATTCGTTTCATTACCTACTTTTGCGAAACATTTATTGCACTTATATTTGTAATAGAGCTCAAGAGAAAGTAGGAAGCAGAAAGAAACATAAGGGGGTCAACAGAAACGGAGAAGATTGAAATCTGTCTGATAGAACAGAATGGAAGACTAAAGGTTAATTTAGACATCTGATACCTGGCCCAGAAATGTGTAAATCAGGAGAGCAGAACTCCTTTTATAAAGGCACAAGGTTGTTTCATCAGACATGAATAGTTCAATGTGCAAAACAGTGGTTAACAGGGCATATAATTTAAAAATCCTGCTTCCACAACAGATGGTTTTATTTACCCTGTTTAGAACCTTGACATAGGAAGATCTTCTACTGGAAACACAGTTGTGAGTGCTGCAAAATAATCAGATATGGGTCAAAAACCAGATTGCCCTAATACTTGGTGCCAGTGTTTATGTAAGACTGTCACAATCTGTCCAGAGCAGGAAAAGACTCAAATAATTAAATGTACTTAGTGTGTGATCTTTTCCCTCCTAAAATAATTGTGACAAAGTCTCAAGTGAAACACCCATAAGGGAACAGGTTGCCAGTGCTGCTTTTTTCCATTCGTTACAGTGCTTGCAGTGTGATTTTTGCAACATCCTTTCTTGCCATCAGCCTTCTGATAAGTTCTGGGAAATATGAAGCAAATATAAAAATCAGGGTATGCTGAAGAGTGGCTTATGGATGGAAACACTGAAGAGCAGCTCTAGGAGACACTAGAAGGAAGTGCTGGAATACCCTGCTCAATGTTCTTTAAATTTCCTTGCTAGGAAATGTCTTATACTTACGAAAGTACCACGTGTTTTTCCTGCTCCTTATTTTTCTGCTGACCAGTCTGACCAGAGGAAAAGTAAAAGGTGATGCAGAACAAGGACACCCAAATGAGTAATCAAAGGAGAGCCTTCAAAATAGGAGGCAGGGTATCAGTAGTGTGTTAGGTGATGGGAGATAATGTTTTGTTTGGAGGAGGAAGTGGCATAAGTTTCTCCACAGTCCATGGGCATCCTGCATGCATGACAGAGCTGCTTNAAATGTCTTATACTTACGAAAGTACCACGTGTTTTTCCTGCTCCTTATTTTTCTGCTGACCAGTCTGACCAGAGGAAAAGTAAAAGGTGATGCAGAACAAGGACACCCAAATGAGTAATCAAAGGAGAGCCTTCAAAATAGGAGGCAGGGTATCAGTAGTGTGTTAGGTGATGGGAGATAATGTTTTGTTTGGAGGAGGAAGTGGCATAAGTTTCTCCACAGTCCATGGGCATCCTGCATGCATGACAGAGCTGCTAGGAGATGATACCCCTTTGAAAAATCCTTTTCCTTCTAAATCCAGTATCTACCCATCCTGATCATACAATAATGGATAAAACAAAAACAAAACAAAAACAAACAAACAAAAAAGTGTGGTTGGTTTATGGATCCTGAGGGTTTGAGGGGGTTTTTTTTCCAAATTTGTGTAAAACCAGAAGCAGTTTTAAAAGAAATTAAGGTCATTGACCAGTCCCAGTGTGATTTGCTAATAGCAGAAGCAGGACCAAATTTCCATGGTCAGTCAGTCATAAGCATAACCTAGACTATATTTTTCTGTTGTTTGCTTCAGAGAAAGGTCATGAGCACAACAAAACTACACTAGTCTCACTGAACTTCTCACAGATCTTCCTTCAAACTGCGGAGCCAGAACAGAGAGAACAACAGAACCAGTAAATTAAAGTACAGAACCGGGGTGCTGTTCAACATTACTAATTTCTAGGCTACCATTAACCTAGAGCTGTTACTAATTTTAAGTAGGAATGAACCAAACAAGAGTTTTATCAGTTCAACACCACCACATTTTCTAAGGGAAGTAAAAAGAAAAGCAGTGATATCAGCACTCATCTAGAGCTTCACTGTTACTGTACAAGAAACTGAAAAGGCTGGCTCAATGGCAAGTTAGGAAAACTGAATCAGACATTCACTGAACAGGACAATCAGGATCCTAGGGCTTTGCAGGAAAAGAAAGGAGGACAATTTTAAATTCAGTTCTTTTAAAGTAAGTGTATATTGCAAGGGCTGGCAAGCTGATTAATGTTACCTTGGGGTTTATGGCTTGATTAGCTCTACATTCTGCAGCTCTGCTGCAACAACAGCAACACAAAATTATGTGTGGGGTTTTGTTGGGTTGGAGGGGTTTTTTGTTGGCTTTTTTTTTTTTTTTTAATTGTGGCATTATTTCTCTGTTTGATTCTCTCATTTTTCTTATACTCCAAGTTTGTCGACATGCTGATTTTTACACTGCTGGCTGTCCAAGCTGTGCCTGGCTCAACAGACCAAGCCTGGCATCTTGGCTCCATTAAACCGAGTGGCAAGCTGACTACAGAGGGAAGGAATGGTTTCGTGTGCTCACAGCAGATGTTCTAAATTGCCTCCAGGGCATTCTCACTGAAAGAACAGAACACAACAAAGTCTACAGTTTCTAACATATATACCAAGCAGCTGGAAGCTTCTCAAAGTTTCTGTGTGCTGTGGAGGTATTTTGCAACAAATCGATGTCAGAAGTTGTTACTTCAACACTTTCCATAATGATTTCCAAGGAAAGAGCTCTGGAAATCAGGAAAACGCATGGGTTAAGTGCTGTGCAAATTGTGTGTCCTTTGACATAAACTAACTCCTTTGAAGTGTTAATTTGGAGAATTTGTCTCCTTACTCCCTAAGCTTAAAAGGCAGATGAAGCACTCTGGTAGTGATAGATTTCTGAGATAAGATAACTGATAACAAGCCTTAAACAGAATAATACTTTTCTTCTTTCATTTTGGGTATGGCATAAATTTCTTCAGAGGAAGCCTTGGGGGCCACTAACAAAAAATATTTTTCTTTGGAGGAAATTTAATTTTTTAAAAAAGGCAGACAAATCAATCAATGTATCCATTGGATACATTGTGGACAAAATACTTTGTCCTTGCCTCCATAAAAACAGTGGATGAAACTGGAGAGGGCAAGAGAGAAGGAGGAGGAAGAAAGAAACGATGAGAGACTACTTTTTCCCATCTCTAACAAAACCATGTATTTTACTTTTGACTCTCTTCCTGACCACAACACTGTCTCCTCGAGGAAGTGAAGTTACTTCAATCGCTCCTGTGTGTGGTTCTTTCTATTAATACCACTCGCAAGCAGCCTTCCTGCAGAGTTTGATTCCGTGCCTTTCCTCGGCCACATCTGCCGGCTGTGTGACAGCAGACGCGTGGGATCGGTGACATTGAGGAAAGGCAGGACACTGGCACCACGTTAATGCTTTGTGGCCAGGCTCTGCCCATGGGGTGGGCTGGGGCAGTGACCTTTCTCCCAGCAGTGGTCCCTTGGAAGGGCAGGGACACATTGTCACAGCAGCTGCACGGGCTGAAGGCACCTCTGCACGCCTCGGTCTGCAATAAAAGGCTGCAATTTCTGCTTTATGGGCAGAAAATGGGTTTTGCTGAAAAATTGATCAATGTTATTGTGAAAGTAGTCACAGAAATAGCTGTATTCCGAGGCTCATGAAAACATTTGGGTTTGTTCAGAACAATAACTCCAATCTTGTACCATTGCTACAGCGACAGCAAATTTACACTAGGTCCTACAGCAGTGTGGGGTTGTTTTCATGAGCTTTATATCAAAACCAAACATCTGTGCTTGATAACGTGGGTCTTTTCTGGATAATGATAAACAATTAATAAATAAGAGCTTTGGTATTATCCCATTAATAGCTTTTTTTTCTAAAACCACAGAATTTTGTTAGACTCTGCTATTATGTCCATGCACATAAAAAGTCAGAAGACAATTCATTGACTTAAAATCACTGACCTAACATCTGAAAGAGCCCTGTGGGAGGTGTTTGATGGTTTGAGGTGTCCTTATAGTGATGATAACTACTTCAGACACCGGGGTGAATTATCATTCTGAGAAGTCAGGGTTTGCAGAAGGTGAGGGTGGAAAGTCAGGTCCCTGTCAGTGAGTTCATCCCTCCTTGCTGGACACACTGTCCTACCTGCTGGGACTTTCATCCAAAGAGCAGCACTTTGCCTTGCCATGACCTGGCCCTGATCTGTTATTTAGACATCAAAACAGGCAGGTATTTTCAGGCTGATACAGTCAATCCTACCAGCGATGTGCACCTGAGGCAAAACACCTGAGCTGTCTGTGCAGAAGGGATGTGACACTGAACACATCTGCCTGTAATTAGGGAGATAGAGAGACCCACAGGAGTCGATTTTTCTAGTCTAACAAGAAAAAAACTTAGATTTGAAACAGAGAAGACAAACATTAGAAATGTTTTCAATCATTTAAAGCTACACAGTTCTCTCTCTCTCTCTCGAAGCTTTGATTATGTATAATCCTGTTGAAAGGCTGACTTGTAACCAGCCTCACATACATTATGTTGCAATGCTGCAGCACTAGTGCATGACAGAACTTTATTTTCCATTAATTCATTCTTTGCTGGAAATATAAACACTCTATATGCCTAATAGCCCAAAAAATGAATAGTATTGCTTTTTTAAATTGCCTGTTAATGAGAATTTTGGTTGCTATTAAAGAAATCTGAGTGCCTGAGGACCATCTTTCAAATGCTGTCACACCTATTTTCACCACCAACAGTGCTGAACAATCAAAACAAAATCATCCCAGACTCTGCTTTTAGTAAAAGCAGCCATGTGGTTTTTCTAACTGATCAAAATAGATGTTTACAGTATCTGTGAACCACGACTGATTTTAAAGTAGCTTTCCACTGAACTTACAATTTCATATCTACTCCAATGCAGCAGTGATGGCTGTGGAAAAACATCCATGGAAAGGGCAGTTATTTTCTAAGGAAAAAGCCTGTTGCTCTAAGCAGGCACCAAATAATTTTTTTTTTTTTTTTAAGGTAGGAAAGTCTGCATTGAGCTGAGCTGTAAAATCCATGCAAATACAGGGCCAGGCCAAGCTGTTGGCACTTGTAGGAAGAATCTTTTCCCCAGGCAGGGATACTCTGACTCTGAATGCACACTGGTGTGTGGGAAAGGCTCCTATAAATTCCAGTCACACCCAGTGCAGCGGGCTCTACCAGCAAAGAGGAGTTATTTGCAAGAGCTTCTGTGTGCTAACAAATCACCTGCATCGGGAATAACTGAAAGCACAACTGTGCACTCCAAAGAATGGAATTCAGACTGTTATCAGTTTTACAGAATATTAACTAAATCTGGATTATCCTGCTGGCAGTTTTTCATGTATTCTTGTAAGAGCAAGAGCTTCACAGAGTCAGAATCTGAAAGGAAATAGTTACCCAGAGCTGTTGATACAAATCTTGTGTTGCAGGATTAAAAACCCTTCTTTCCAGTTTTGCAAACTTAAAGCATTACAGGACAAACAGAACATTTCCTTATCTTACTCTCACACATAAGTAAGCACTTCTGATATCTTCTGGTGACTGATACTAAACACCTGTGGAAGCTGGATTTGAAGCTTAGTGCAGTTTGAATATTTGGATGTTTTTTCTTCCTATTTTCTACTTTCTTTTTTGTGTGTTGGGAAGTAGGAAGGAGGAATCTCTTCAGTTTATTCTAGATATAAATGTTAAACTTCAGAGTATTTTGGAAAACTTTAAACATATATAGAATGTGGCACTGATGAAGGAAATTGCTGAATAGCCTGTTGAAAAATGTTAGGACTATTTTTATGTAGCAACAGTGAAAGAGAAAACTTTTCACCAAACTTCTACGCCTAGCGTCTTTTTGTAGCTGCTTATAGACCTGTGATAAATTCTTTGGCTTATTATTAAATCTTAATCCTAGCTGTAGTTTTGTGTAATTTTTGGCTGGCCCTAACAGTATAAAGAACATTTCCCTTCCCATGGCAGGGGGTTTGGAATTAGATGATCTTTAAGGTTCCTTCCAACCCAAATTATTCTGTGATTTTAATGTAAAGAAAAGGCATGCAAAATTAATGGTTCTGTATTTTTCATCATATTGGGGAAAGAGATCATGAAAATAGGGGCATACTCAAACATGAAATATGACTAAATAATCTCAATCAGAAATCATATTTTCATTATATTCTAACAGCATACAGAAATACCAGATCGAAAATATTTCATTTTGTCCTTCTGGTGTCCTGTGGTGATGTTCTGAGAGGGAGCTGGAGAGCTACAGGCAGTCATGAGTGTATCTGTGATTGTTCTGCTCCAATTCTATGTTGACATGGACAAATAAAAGCAGGAAATTCAGTTTAAGAGGGAAAGTTCACCTCTACCCAGTTCTAAGTAGAGCCATACTGACACCACAAAACCTTCTTTGCTGGCACCAGGTGCAGCCACTGATGGAAAGGTGTCTTTACTGGACAGCCAGGGAGGGAAGCCATGGGCTGAGTGGGTCTAATGCATTTGGCAGCATATTAGGAGATCTTTTTTCCCCAGCCATGTCATTTATTTTGTAACAAAGCTTTCTTTCCTTAAATCAATACTGGGCAAAAGAACAGAAGTATGACACTTTTTGAAATTCACTCGTTTTAAACAAAAAAAAAAAATCAGTCTGAAAGATAAATAAATAATTTAAAATATTA
>VWYP01011460.1:3791-30716 GCA_013400435.1 Pycnonotus jocosus
GGGGAGGGTTTTCCACCCCGAGAATTAAAAATACTTTAAAATTTGTTTTGTTTTTCAAAATGTCATTGAATTTAAGGGTTAATAACAAGTGTTACGCTTTAACCCCAGCTGGTGACCAAGCACTGTGCAGCTTTTTTTACTTCCCCCTTTCAGTTTACTTCCTTCCCCCTCCTCACCCCACCTCCAATGGGATGGGTAGGAGAATCAGGGGGAAAAAAGGTAAAAGTGTAGGTTGAGCTAAGGACAGTTTAATAAATGAAATAAAATAATATTAAATAATTATAATAATAGTAATAACGAGAGAGAGAGGGAGGGAGGAATAACGCCCAAGGCAAACAGGTGATGCCAAATAAATTTGCTCACCACCCACTGAGTGATGCCCAGCCTGTGGGCTCTCTCCCTGAACAGAGATTGGTGCCTCCCACCCAACTCCCCACAGTTTATATACTGAGCATGATAATCTGTGGTATGGAATACCCCTGTTGGATGTTCAGGTCAGCTGTCCTGGCCACACTCCTTCCTTGTGCATGTCCTTACTGGCAGAGCATGGGAAAATGCAAAGTCTTGAATTTGTATAAGCACTTCTTAACATGCTGATATTCTGGTTGTTGCTATCATTGTTTTCATACTAAATCTGAAACCACAGCTCTGTGCCAGCTACTGAGGAAAACCCCCACTCTATCCCAGCTGAAATCAGGACCAAAAGTAAAAATTTTCAATTTCCTGATTTCAGCTCACTTCCTTTGCTAAGGGAAGTAATTGTTGTATTTCCGTTTTCTAGGCTTTTTTTAATGATGTCGTGGCATTTCTCCCCAGTCTACTGGTCTAGATAGGAATAAGAATTTTTATTGTTAAGAGAAGAAGGGGAAGAAAAAGAAAAACCAGGTCTCATTTTTGTAAAGAAACAGAAAAAGGGGCACAAGCCCAATTTTTTCTCCTTTGCAGGTCACCTTTAATGAAAAAAAACCTGATTCAAACTCCAAGCGACAACAAGAGGGGTCTACAGCCCTTGTGTTGTAACTTCATTTCTCAGAAGATGCTTGATTTGAGAGATAACATGATCCAGAAGAATATGCACAGTATTGCGAATCTGGAACTTACGTTCAAATTCTGGTTCTGTCAGTAGCTTGCTATCTGGCCTAAGGCAAGTTTTGTGCTAATTTTCCCCTTTTCCTGAAGGGGAAACTGGAACGTAGTTCTATGTATGTATTTTTTATCTGCATAAGATACAAATATTTCCTTCCTCTTTAACTCAATCTATATTTACCTTGTGTGGGTGCAGAAGTCATTTGGTTGAGTTTTTTTAATCAAACGGAAGACAAAACTAAGTTGTAACATTTTCTCCTTGTCTGCCACTGTGATGTGTGGGACGCAGCAATCTTCAGACAACTTGAGGCTTTGGTTTGCAGCAGTGCTAAACATTGCCAGCAATGGGTGGTGGTTACCTAAAAAGGGATCTGCATAAGCATGTTCACTATTTTTTACTACGAAAACCCCATTGAAGGTAGGACTGACTATAGAGGCATTGTAGAGGAGAGGTAAAGATGAAATGATAGGATGAACGTGTGAAATGGTGTTGTCCATCATTCAGAGTTTTCAACCTGTTGTTCAGATTGTGGTACTGTAGCAGTTTTTTTCTTGTGTGTGTATTTATTCTGTGCAGAGAGGTTTTGGTCTGCTGACATGTTTGTTTTCCTTACTTATTTTTTTTTTTTTCCCTAGGTCTGTTTGATATAGTCCAAATAGCTCCAGGGGTTAACAGGCCACAGTTTGAAAATTCTTCTGCATTGGTTGCAAATCTGTTCTGGGGTAGCTTTTTTGACAAACTTAACTGGAATACTGTTTTTAAGAGATGATACTAAGATTCTTGAGAGGAACTTTTGCTGCTCAGTACGATGTGTACTTCCTGAAACCAAGCAGGTGACTGGAAGCTGAAATTAAGCTGCTGTGTGAACTGAGGGAGGCTTCTAAAATCAGAGTAGTGCTGCTTTTATTCTGTCATTAGTAAATATTTCACAACAGCATCTTTTATACAGTCAAAATTGTATGGCTTCGAAGTGTGTAGGGAATGGCAGAAAGTAGTGGTCTGACTTTCATCACATCAGGCAAAGATTTTAGGGTAACACTGACAAAATGACCTGCTTCTTTGAAAAGTCACATTCAATTACTTCTGTGCTGTTATTTGTAGTGCTCCTCAGGCAGTTTTCTGTTCTCCTTTCACTGTTTTCAGAAAACTATGAAAGTGCACTGATGATGTATGAAAAATAACTTGTGTGTATATTCCAAACTTACTTTTAACAGCTACCTTTTCTTCCTCTTGTCAGGTCTGCACAAGCTGTGAAGACAATGCAGAAGCTCATGGGTTTTGTGTGGAATGTGTAGAGTGGTTGTGCAAGACCTGCATCAGAGCTCACCAGAGGGTTAAATTCACAAAGGATCATACTGTGAGGCAGAAAGAGGAAGTATCTCCAGGTAACATATTTAAAATTTCAGAAAGAATTTGTGTCTGCATTGGAAAGTTATATTGGACCAACACACTTTTTTAAAAAAGCGATAAGTTGAAAGCTGGATTTCTGTCAGTTTTTTGTCTCGGATAAGCTGAATAGCCATACAGGTTTTCTTTTTTTTAAATTCAACATGTTTTAAAACAATAAATACACATAGATTTTTATCCTTCACATGGATTGATTGCAAGTTATTGTCTAGACTTTAGAGATCAGCTGCAGAAAGAATTTCTTTAGGCATTTGGCTCCTCTAGTTTAATTAGAGGTCTAACAAATTAAACATGGGTTTTAACATGAGCATTATTGTTGTATACAGCAGGAAAAAGGAACACTAATAGATCATATTTTTTCAGCATCTTGATAAAAAGCCAGCCAAAATTCATGTTTTAGCTAAGTATCTTTTGAGCTTGAAATGTTTTGCCTTAGAAATGTAAAGGCAGTATATTATGAATTGGAGTGTTTTTCCTCAATAGGATCTAGGATAATTTGGGCTTGAAGGGACCTCAGGAGATCCTAGTCCAAGCCTCCTGCTTCAGGCATTCAGTTCTGAGTTCCAGTTGCTCAGAGCTTTATCCTTTGGGCTTTATGAGGTGTATAGCACAGCCTCTCTGAGAAAGCATGACTCCTCTGTGAGTCAAAAGGTTGTATTTTTATTCATTGAGAATGTCTTTTGTTTCAGTTTTTTCCCCACTGTATCTTGTCTTTTAGTGTCGTTGTAGGAGAATAATAAACATTATAGGCTGCTGGCAAACATTCTACTGGTTATAATACCTCCATTGCACTTGCATGATTTTTCTTGTAAATACATAGTTTTTTATTTGATTTTTAGCAGTTATTACATGTTATTTTAAATATATGTATTAGAACAGATATTTATTTTCATTCCACCCTATCTGATATTATGAGGTAATCTATTGCTCAAAGGGTATCTTCCACTATGACACTTTGAAGATCTACACTGTATTCTGTATCCCACTTTCACACCTGGTTAATCAAAAGTGATTACTGAGTGTACTCTCAAGAGAGGACAAAAGTGGGTAGAGGTGGCTGATGGACTGTTAGGCTTGGAGGTAGGAATGGTCTCAGTGCACTCAGGCCTCTTTGGGAGGCAGTTTGTTGGTGAGTTGGAAAGAATTTTGACTGAAGGATACAGATCTGAAGATAACTTCTCCCAGATTTCTTGAAAATGAGTAAATGAATAGGTATGGAAAAGAGGCCTTATTGATCTGCAGTGAAGGATGGGCTGCAGTGTGAAGCCAGTTTTCATTACAGGCTGTATAATCCTTATGAATTCAGTGTCCAACCTAACTCTTAGGAAATCAGGCTTTGTCAGTTAAATTGTTTAAAGATACAGATTTCATTTCTATGATCTGGTGGTGTTTCCTGCACCCTTTGATATTTGTGCAGAAACTGAAGTAAGCCACCTCAGCCATTAAGAATGGGGTCCTGAAAGGAAGTTCATATCTCCTGGTTATCACATTCTGTATGTTCTACACTTTGAGTGTCTGTGTCTTGGTATCCTCCAACCCCTTTCCACCAAGTCAGCTGAGAAAGAAGATAGAGTACGAATTAAATCAGCCACCTCCTCATCTCCATTTAAGAAAGGAGCTTGCTGATTGTGTAATGTCTTTTGCAGCCACAACAGGACTGGCTACTCCTTTTGTAAATAGTTTTATGAGGAGTAGTTTTATGAGGCCGTAAGAGATTATGTTAGAATAGGTTCTAGACATTTTCCATGAGAGAGGATGCTGACTTCATGCTTGCACCAAGAGTGAGACATTGCAGTTTGAGCTTATGGCTGTCACAGTCTCAGAGGGTGACCTGATACACACTTGTACATCTGAGGAAAAACAGGAGAATGCAAATCTTGAACAAGTTCAGTAGACTGTACTAACATCTTCCTTTATTCAACAGAGGCAGTTGGTGTGACCAGTCAGCGACCAGTGTTCTGCCCTTACCACAAAAAGGAGCAGCTGAAGTTGTATTGTGAAACCTGTGACAAGTTGACCTGCCGAGACTGTCAGCTACAAGAGCACAAAGAGCACAGGTATCAAAGCAAAGTGTGTATGTTTTAGCCATCTCACTTACAGGAAAGGCAGCCTGTAGTAGATTGTAGTTCTAGCTGTATGGAACAGGTGGAACAGTGGAACAAGTGCAAATTAAAATTTTCTGCTCACAAAAACTCACAAAAACCCAAGACATTGTATCCCAAAGAATGTGACTGATGAATTTGTGTTATATTTAGAATAAATCCTAATTCTTCCAGTTGTTAATCTGGTGACTTAAGCACAAGACCTTTCTTACAGTCAAGCTATTTGGTTAGAATTTTTTGCTGTGCAGCTCTTCAGGGAGTCCTTAGAAAACACAAGGGCTGTGTTATGCAACTGTACACTTATGTGTAACTTCTCCATTTGTCCTTCAACAAGATTATATAACAACATTACCAAACAGTTTCAGAATGGAGCAAATGGGGATTTTTTTTTTTCTGTGAAGACCCCTTTCAAAGAAAGAGTTAAGCTACCGTTTGGCTAATACTGTACTTGGACAACACCATAACACTCAGATCTTTGTGCTGGTGTTCTTTTGGTCATCGCTTACTGGTCACTGAAGCTGAAAAGCAGAATTGTATACAGCTTCTGAGTACAAGGCAAAAATCTTGCTGGTTAACACATACAGTACTGTTTAGGGACAGATGCACTCTGGTTAAATATAAATATGCTTGCTATACCTGATGCAACCACCCAAAGAGCTTACTTGCCTGACCAGGTGAAGAAGTGTTGGCTGCTGTTGCTCCTTGGAACAGACTAAGCATTGCTCTTGCAGAGTTGCAGTCTTCCTCTTTTATTCTCCTTTTCTTGAGATTTATAGCCCTTTCATAATGTGCCACCTCTTTTTTCCCCTCAGATTGTTAAAGATTTCAGTTCCTTGATTTAAAATGTCGACAACTTCTACCAACTCAGCAATCTCTTCTATTTCTGCATCCTTGCCTTGCATGAAGTAATACCTTACATGCATTTTCACATTCAAAGTGATGTGCCTCAAAACATTAATTTTTCTTTTGCTAAAATTAGGCTATGGTCACACAATATCCTTTTGTATTTATGAAAATCATAAATTCTTCCCCCAGTATGACAGGAAACAGACTATAAAATAAATATGTTATAAATGAAATATATGAGCGTTTACTGACATATGCTTCCGTGATGACAGTTAAATTTCAGATTTGAGCAGCCCCTTTCTTAATGAAAGAAGCATTATTTTGTAAGTCACTCTGCTTTTTAGCAAGTATGTCACATCTTTTACATGTGTAAATCCTCACTGCTTTTTACTACAGGTACCAGTTTATAGAAGAAGCTTTTCAGAACCAGAAAGTTATCATTGAGACACTAATCACCAAATTGATGGAGAAGACTAAGTACATAAAATATACAGGGAAACAGATCCACAACAGGTTTGTATCAGATTATGAGGTTAAAACTGACAGAGGGCAACTTTACATATACTGTAGTTTCTTGAAATATTTAAATTAATGTATTTTGTACCTCTCTGCTTTTATTCTTCCAGAAAGAGGAATTGTAAAGTTCACTGTAGTGACTGTTGCCTGCTCAGTAATGCTTAGTTGTGTTAGGTAATTCTTCTGCTCTGCCTGTGGACTTAATGAGCAGCAGTTGCTTGGGTGCAACAAAACAACTTAAGCAATAAAGACTGAAGAGAGTCTTAAATGCTTCCCTACCATCAGCAGATTAATTTTCTTAGTGTAGATCCCTTTTAGAAAGTGAAAGGTTATGACTCACGTTTTCATAACGTTTGTGACATGCATTTGAAGATTTGTGTAGTACTTTCATGCTTGGGGTTCTATTCACTGGGTACTACAAACCTAGGAGAAAAATAAATCTGTAAAGTGCAATCTGCAGCGAGCCTTTGTGGCTGCTCCTTCAGCAGAGTTCAGGGGCAGCAGTACCCAGGGAGATTCAGCACAGCTGGGGATGCCAAGTGTGACTTGAACTTTTCCTTCATCTTTGCAGTAGAGGTTTCCCCAATCTAACATGAAGCTTTGCTGTGATGAGTTTGAGCACTGTTGTTGAAATGGCTGAATGAGTGTCATTTTGCCTTGAATAGAAATTAGGCTTAAGCAGTTTTGATTGGCATGGACCAGTCCAGAAAATTGCTGGAACTCTGAAAATTGACAGTTTCAATTACAATAAGCATTTAATTTTTATCAGTGACAGATGCCAGAGTTATGACATTAGAGTTTGCCACCAGTTAATTAATTTTATCATTGGTCACTCTTACTTGCTCTATTTCTCCCAGTAATTTTCCTGACTATAAATATCTGATGATACGTGTATTAATTGGTGCATTAAACACTAATCTAAGCAACAGATTTTCTTTTTAATACTGTTTAGAGGATGGGTTTATGAGCTAAAGAACATTATTTTCTATACTGTCTACTTACAGAATTCTTGAAGTGAATCAGAATCAAAAGCAGGTGGAACAGGATATTAAAGTTGCCATATTTACACTGATGGTAGAAATAAATAAAAAGGGAAAAGCTCTGCTGCATCAGTTGGAGGTAATTTCATTTCCATCATAAGAATGAAAAATTTCAGTCTTAGTATTTTTTTCTATGTATTAACATTAAAGTAAATTTCTAGCATTAGTCCCCTGTGCATGTCCTATCATGATTCCAAAGTGGAGAGATGTCCTATATAAGGACATCTATTTGAGCAAGTGGGCTTTTTGGTGGAGGAATGTTTGGTTTTTGATGGGTGACTGGTTTCTTTCTCCATGCTTTTGCAATTCATAATTCTACACATCATGCATGAAAAGGGTTTTATCAGAATTTTTCATATATTCAGTAATCCAGTAGCAAATCACAGGAGAGAATTGTCAATAATGGGTACCTGGAAAAATATTCTCTCCAATTGTGTTTGAAAAAGTGTGTGTGTGTTGAGGCACACACATATATATGTATAATTATATGTAAAAATGTGTCATTAGCACAGAAAGTCCTGATATCTTGGGTATATGTGTACTGACTTTTCTGTTTGATAGTTGCATCAGGGGGCAGGAGGCCTTTTTACCTTGATCATTGTGAGTTACCAGTGTGAAAACTATGCCTTTTAACTGGAAATTGAACCTTTTGACTCGAATTGCTTTTCTGCTTGCAGACTCTGGCAAAGGAGCATAGGATGAAACTTCTGCAGCAACAACAGGAAGTGGCAGGTCTCTCTAAACAGCTGGAACATGTAATGAATTTTTCCAAATGGGCAGTTTCCAGTGGGAGCAGCACAGCCCTGTTGTACAGTAAACGCTTGGTAAGGTTAGGAAGACAGCTCTCTCCATTCACCTAGAGACTAGAGTTAATTCAGATCTGCATGAACATGCTTGTCAGGAGTACTAGAGTATAAGAATCTTTAATGCTAATTGGAATATTATTAGTATTATTATTATTAAAACTCCTTGGAATAGTTATATATAGTTTTTGTGATTTTCTCTTAAACATAAATACAGAATGTTTCTGTTAATTTAGCTCTCTGGCCATGGTTCTCTCATGTTCTCTCAATACCATAGAACTATTGTAGATCTGCAGAAGTCGGAAGAGCTCCTTTTCTCTGGGTTGAAAGCCATGAAACACTGGGAAAAAATGTTGTGTGTCCTACATATCATTGTGCTTTACAATACTTGCTACAGCATCTGAGTTCATAAAAAACAGTGTTTGTAAGCCATAGTGTCTGGTATCTAGCATTTTAATGTAAATGTTATTGTATGTCTTTGTTCTGTCTCGCACTGGAAGTCTTTCAAAACAATTACAAAGCTAAATATTTNTTATTGATGCTGCAGGCTATAGCAGAATATTACTTGTTTTTATCAACTTCAAGTAGTTAAATTCACTTGGTCTGCCTTATACTGCCTCAGCCAGTAATTTTTTTTGTAATTGAATAGAGAAAAAGGACATCAAACTGAGTCAAGTTGTTTATAGTTGCTTAGTGTTGTCACCAAGACTCTCTTACGTGAGTAAGAAAACAAGTTGAGTTTCAGGCATCTTAATCATATAAACATTAGGCAGCTGAAAGAAAGCACCATCTAGCCCAGGAAGCCTCAGCAAATGAAAAGTATTTTTCAAAAGGACAGGCTGAGCTTTAGAAAGTTGGTGCTGTTTGAGAGTTGACTAGATGTCTGTGGGTATTTGGAAAAATCTATTTCCAAGCAGTTTTGTGTAGAGGAGTATGCGAGACTTCTGCTCCAGGATATCCAGGAGGGAGGAAGGAATGCCCATCAGACTTTAAGGCAGCATTAGAGCTTGGGGGCTGTCTCTCAGGCTCTACTTCTCACTGCTACTAACACAAGGTAACCAGTCAAGAGTTTATCTACAAAACACGTGTGCACAATAGTAGCGAAACAATGGAGCAAACTATGACGGGAACTGTGTGTGACCAGTAATGCTAACAGGGCAAAAGTCTAGAATTTCTGTACTGTCATCTACTTCATTCTGGTAGTGTGCATGAAAATCCAAGGGAAATCTCTATCCAAAATAGTAATAATGCACAAATAAGTTTTTCCATGGTCGTTTAAAAATCTTGAGTCATGTTAAATGTTTTTTGAGTGTGGTCCTAAACTGACCTGACTAAAATTGAAAGAAAAAACTTGTACACTGGAAGCTCTTACAAAATTCCTCTGGAGAAAAAAAAAAAAAAAAAGCCAAACTTCTGTAATTTTGAACAGTTAAGATTATTTCACCAAGTATATTTATTTTCCAGGAAATAATCTATCACTCAAAAAACCCAGTGGTTGAACTCTGCAAGGTTTTTTTTCAGGATCTGCTCTGTGTGATTCTAAAATTAGTGCCTGTTATATTTTGGTATATCAGTTCCTGACATTTCTAGTGAAACAACTGCAAGACAACATTTTCTTTCTAGGGACTAGATAAATTGTGAGCATTTGGTAGAATATTCTCTTGTGTAATAACAGTCCAGATCTTTCGAACCAAGGCATTGGAAAAATCTGAAAATATCTGTGAATCTAAGTTTTCAAAGATAGTTTATAAAAAATCTGTTCTTTGGCTGTCTGAAGAAAACTTAAATTTAGTACAAAAGAAAATTCCCTGTGATCATACTTGTTGCCAAATGAATGGCTTACTTGGAAAGAAAAATGAATGGGCTAAAATAGATCTGTGGGGGAAAAAAATCAATGGTTATATAAATCTGAACTTCACTTGCAAGTAGTTAAAGTCATTGAATATAATGGCCAAGTTTTTAGAAGTATATGTATTTCTCCAGGGGAAAAATGTTTTGTTTTGTTGGGGGGTTTTTTGTTTTATTCAGGCTGTAGTTAACTTTTTTTAAAACTACTTTATGAATAAGGGAAAGACATTAAAAATACCTCTTTATTTGTATCTTGGACAGGTTTCTCTATCTTTACCCTCAATTCTCTAGGGGCTTGTTCAGGGGGTTTTTGTTGGTGGGTTTTTTTGATTGGTTGCTTTGTTTGGTGTGGGTGTGGTTTTGGGTTTCTTGTGCTGTTCACATACATGGCTCTGGCCCCAGAGGAAAAAAAACCCACCCTTGTTTTTGTTCTTGTTCTAGATCACATATCGACTACGGTATCTCCTCCGAGCAAGGTGTGATCCTTCCCCAGTAACTAACAATACCATCCAGTTCCACTGTGATCCTAGCTTCTGGGCTCAGAATATTTTCAATCTAGGTATGATAAATTTTTATTAGCCCTTTGGTGTCTTGATCCCATTTTGAAAGCAGCTTTCTTTTTGTGATGATAGCCTCTGCACTATTCATTTCTTCATTTACTCTCTTAAATGTATTTCCCTAACTGTGAAAAACATTTAAAGTGCAATCTATGGGGAAAAATATTGTTTATGAATACTATGATAAAGTATTAACAAACTTATCTTGTATAAGTGATGGTGAGAATAGCAGCTTTCAGTTTTCTGGTCAATACTTCTAACTTCTGGCTTCTGAAACAAGAAACAGAGTTTTTAACCCCATTTCACATCCAAAGAAAGGGTTCCTGCTGTCAACCAGCACTCCCAGGCCCTTTCCCATGGGACAACTTTCAGCCACGATGATAAGCACTCTAGGAGCTCAACACCTTAGCAGGAGGAATTAAAGGCTTTAGAGGTCTTTCAGGATTTTGACTGTTGTTCTGCTTCCTTTCTCTCTCCACTGTTACCTTGGTGGGCATTTTTGTTTTTCTGTCATGTGCAGAAGGCTTTGTGAGATATCTGTGGAACATTTTCTGCCTCTCATCAGAAGGTGCTCTCTCAGTGTACAGAGGTGCAAATGTATGATTCTCTATAATGTCAGAAGAGGAAAGTGTTATGGCAGTTCTTTAAGGCAAACAAACTCCTTTTCCCAGACATGAGGACACTGGATGGTAGCAAGGAAATTTTCCAAGTTCCTTGTTTATAAATAATTTTCTAAGAGACAGGAATTGAAAGTGAAACGCGTTTCCAAAAACCAGCCGTCAAGTTGTATGATGGTAACTCTGAACTGCTGCTCAGCTGAGATGTTTGTCATGAGATGACTTTTTCCTGTGTTTGGTGGCCTCTTTTTCTTGTGTATGTTTATTTAATGAACTTATAAAATACAGTCCCTTACATTCTGAAAAGTGCTGCAATAGAAATGGCACCTGTATAGACCAGCACTGGGGTTCTTGTAAGAGTTTAAGTGATCGATAAAACCAAATGATGTTTATCTATCTAGTTTCAGAAATCACAGTCTTTAGGCCATTTTGTTTTATGATCAGACATATTCAATTTCTGTAGATAAGCTAGATATAAAAACCAGTGAAGAAAATTAAAAGTCTGAGTAAAGAAACAAGTTACTTCAGAAATGGTTTGAGTTCTAGTCAGACTGCGTGTCGCTGGCAGTGTGATGGCATTTCTGCTAACTGCCATACTTCGGTATTGATTTTATTTATTTTGGTTAAAATAGGTTCTTTGGTAATTGAAGATAAGGAAACTCCACCACATATGCCCAAGAGCCCTGTGATGGAAACAAACTTACAGCCACCAGGCAGCTTACCTCCCAACCAGCTCTCCAAGTTCCCAACACAGATCAGCTTAGCTCAGCTCCGCCTCCAGCACATGCAGCAGCAGGTCATGGCTCAGAGGCAGCAAGCTCAACGCAGAGCAGGACCAGTAGTTCAACCAAACCCAAGAATGCCAGGAGCCATGCAGCAACCTCCTGCTTCTCATCAGGTAACTCAAGACTGTTTTCAGAGGCTCTTTTTCCCATGGTACTGAAGGAGAAAGTAAAGCAAGATAGGAAAAAAAGGAAAGAACTTAAATCTAGATACGTAAGTTCAGATATGTTCATCTTCAGCACGTAGCTATGTAGATGGTTTAGAGGGCATTTTCTTTACTGAGAAATGAATGGGCATTTTAAACACGCCTTGCAAAAATGCATCGTAGCACCCAGCCTATGTTTATTCTTAAATAAAATAAAATCTTGTATCCAGCCATATACAGTGCTTAACACATTTTTGTGGTTTTGTCAAGTGATCAAAAAGTTAATGTCATTAATTTTTTTGCTACATCTATTTTGCATAATACATAATGATTCTCTCCTATATGTTTCAAATTTGGAAACTCTCACTGGCTCTTATGTCTCTTCATATACTAAAATAATTCAAAACTATCTACTAGGTTTTAATGCATTTGATCATTCAGATAAATGGTGTGGTGCTATTTATTTGCATATAATTTATGAGGAGTTTCAGAAGTTTAAAAGGACTGTTTAGTAAAAAATGTGTGGAATATAGAACAGATCTCAGCTAACTTGCAGAACTGTTTTTATTGTTTTTATGCAGGCACCTCCACGCTTGATTCATTTTCAGAATCACAGTTCCAAGCCCAATGGTTCAGCTCTTCCTGCACAACAGATGAGATTTCCCCAAAATCACAACCTACCAAGGCCACCAGTAAAGCCCAACCCATTACAAATGGCATTCTTGGCACAGCAAGCTATAAAACAGGTAAGTAAGAGTATCTTTTCCTTTTCACACTCCACTTAGAAATTAAACATCAAATGTGCCTTACATCATATTTTATACTATACTTCTAGAGTGCTTTTCAGTTAAAACAGAGACTGCATTATTTTTCTATTACAAGATACCCATAGTTTTCTTAATGAGGTAGCTGTCAAGTTGCTTTCATTTTGACAGTTCTAAGCAGCTGAAGCATTAGGGAAGTGAGCCCCTGTGTGTGCTCTGTAGGTGTTTCATTCTCTTACTTGCTGTTGCTGTGGTTTCTGACCACTTATGCAAAACTTAGCATGACCATGGTCTGCACACTGCAGTCAGTGAGTAGACAAATCAGAAAATCCCAGTTTAACTTGATGATAGTGACTTCACCAGGAACCAGGTAAAACCTTAACTAAACAGCTAGAGCTTCCATGGTTCCCCAGAGTATGGCAAATCTGAACTCTTATAGGTGAGGGGAGAAAAGAGAGTCCGCAATTGTGGGACCTCTGCTGACACTGATCAATGCCCAGCTGATCAGCAGCTGAACTGGGGCAGAAGCAAACACATCATATGTGTTCTGGATGTTTAGGAAGGCTCATCCTTGTTAAAAGGCATATTATTATCATATGAGTTTCTGGGATGCAGGTAAGCAGGAAAGAATTAAATAAATCCGTGACCTGAAAAGTGGTGTAATACCAGTTATGTTTGCAATGCTTGTGATGTTAGAGAACTAATTTCAACTAAATGGAAGAAAGCTGTACAATACCTAAGAGAACTTGTGAGAATAAAAAGTAAGTCACTTCTATTCTGTGCCTCTGAAAAAAAGACTGGCTTGTCTACAAGCCTTTCTTTCAAGATACCTCATTATTCAGTAATGTCTGTCTGAAATTAGAGGCCAGTAAATAGAATGACTGACTAAAAAGGAATTGAGCAGAGTCAGATTTTGCCTGCAGTTGCTGGGAAATTCCATTAAAGTCATTGAAAACTGCATACATATAAATGAGAGAGAAATTTGGTCTGACTTGGCTGTGCACTTCATATCATGGTGTTAAATGTATATGTGGATGGAGATCCAGTCAGCTTTTCAAATTCTTAATGACTTTATGTTGTTAAGGGAAGCACAACATCAAAGACTTCAAGGCATCCAGGTGACGCTGTAGCCATTCATTTGGTAAAGCACCAGAGCAGTTGTACATTCCACCTATTGCCTGTAATGCTTTATTTCACAAAAACTGTTACATTTCTTCCACAACACTGTCAATGCAGCATGAAATATTAATAGATACTTAACACTGAGGTATAGCTTTGAATTTAAGAATTTACATTCATTTCTTCTATTCCTAGTTTTCAACTACTTGTCATCTTCTGTTGTCTTGTGAGATTGGTTCTTGACATGAGATAACTGCAGAGTAAATCAGGATTTTATGTTTGAATTCAGCTTCCTGAACTAAGCTGCTGGTTTTGTCAGTGTATTCAGTAGATGTGACCTGTTGCAAAGAAAATAAATGCTGAATTGTGGATTTTTGTCTCTTCTTTTTAGTGGCAGATCAGTAGCGGACAAACTTCAACCACCCCTTCAACTGCGAGCAGCACAACATCGACTCCATCCAGCCCCACAGTCACCAGTGCTGCTGGGTGTGATGGGAAGAATTACGGTCCCCCCGTGATAGATTTGAGCTCCCCAGTGGGTAGCTCCTACAATCTGCCATCTCTCCCTGATGTAAGTGCAACATAGAGGCAATGTTTTATGGATTCTATTTTAAAGTCTTAATGTTTGTGAGAAATAGAAACGTTTTAGAATGGAATTCTGTTTTGTCAAAATGAGACAGTTCTAGGAAACAAACAATGCAGAGTTGCCTGCATGTTGCTGGAAATACTCAGAACTGTTTTGGGGAGACAGCTGTTAGTACAACTACAAAAAATAGGATTACAAGTTGTAGTTGTAATTGGACTTATTTGTATGCTGCATATTTTTCTGCAACCCTCATAATGATCCCTACAAAAATGTGTTAGCTTAGTTCATTTACCAGTATCCACAGATAGCAGTGCTTTGCTGATGACATTTCTGGTAGTTTTTTAAAATTTTTAAAATCTATTTTTAACTTCTTGGAAGAGCAATCTTGGGTGGGTATTAATGGTCAGCATACTGGATATATTCCTTATATCTTTTGCTTTGGGTACTTCTTTTCTTCATATATTCTCTAACATGCCTCTGAGCTAGTGATAGAAAGAGCATAGTAAGATCATAGTAAGATCATAATTTCTTAACCTTCTAAGCTTCTCTTTTATAGTTTCTTCTGAATGGTAGATGTTTGCCACAGGTCCATGTTGGAGTTACTGAGTTTTAGACAGATGACTTTATTTTTCCACATAACTGCCTAATGTGTTTTTTGTGGTCTAAGTTTTGTAGAAATCTGAAGTGTCATGCTTTTCTAGTCATAGCTTGCTGTTATCTCCCATGTGTGCTTTGTTTTTACCTATATACTGTGTGTTCTCTTTATTAAAATGGAGTACATAGACTACAGAATCACAGTATCATCAGACTTAAAGGGGGAACTACACAAGGTGGTCATAAAACTAATGAATCTGTGAGACATTTTAGCATATTAATTTCTGTGCACAGTGTTATGAACTCTTCTGCTTGTGTGATTGAGTTTATGCTTTTAAGGTACAAGGCCCAAATCATTGTAAATGTGCTGACCATGCCAAAGCTGCTGCATCCACTTTGGATACATATTATCAAACATTATCTTACATATTGAAAGAAACCAAATATTTCAAAAAGTCATTCCTCCTTATCAAACCAGAATGTGTAGTTTTTATGGAAAGTTAGAATGCTGCATTGGGAGCCACTAGAATAAAATGAGTTATGTGGTCTGAGCCATGGTGGAAAGAACAAGTGTTGGTTTGCTGCTTCCATTTTGAGTCAATATGCATGGCTCCTGTCCAGAAGGTATGTGGGACAGATGGGATTGAGTATCCTGTGAGTTTCTTCCAGTCCTGTTAAACACCAATGGATTAAGGGGTAGTTTGTGTATAGCATATTATCTTTTTGAGAGTATTTAATGTGAGCATGTCCAAAGAAGGTGTGGAGATAAACTTAACTTCAATGTGTGAAATCTCCCTGTGTGATTTAAGCCTTCTCTGTAGCCTGTGGAGAAAAATTGGCATTTACAGAATCATCTGCTCTTAAAATAAATCACTGTCTGGATTTGGCTATTTCATTTTCTTTTTAAGGAAAGCAAGATGATATGTTTTAAAGTAACCATCTCACTTGTGGATGGGTAAACTTTGGTGAAATGCATTTTGGTCTTCGCTTTCAAAATAACAGCATGGCAGAGGCTTTTTGGTTTTGTTTGATTTTTGTTGTTTTGGAGGTTTTTGGTTTTTTTTCCCCTTCCCAACACTAACTGCTTCCCTTTGCTTCCCCACCTTTTAGATTGATTGTTCAGGAAGCATCACACTGGATAATGCTGTAAGGAAGGATGGCACTGTAGAACAGAATCAGCCAAAACCCCCTTCAAACAGGACTGTGCAGTCACCAAATTCCTCAGTACCATCACCAGGCCTCTCAGGTAATTGAATGTGATGCAATTTTCTATTTAAGTGGTGCAATTGAAAAATCTAATGTGGCAATGTTGACAGTGACATCAGAATTAATTCTGTTTTATATTAAAGATGAGAAATAAGAAAATGAAGGCAAAGTTGTAGAAACCCTAGTAGGAGGTAGAGTTGAGAGAATATTTTAGCATTGTGATCAAAAGTTAGGCATCCAGATCTTAAAAACAGGGAGAGAGAAAAATGGGTAAGTTTTAGCAAATTGGATAGAAATCCATAGGAAAGTGACACTCTCAGGTGTATACCAGATCCAGACCTAGCAGCTGGTAAGAGACAAGTATTTCAGAAAGTGAGATAGGATGTAACAGCAGACTAGAAATGGTGCCTTGGGTGGGTAGTGCAGCACTCACACAGGATGACCAGGGAAGTTACTGTGATGGATGGCTGAATGTGCTGGACTTGGAGGATCCAGGGGATTCCTGTCACCATGCTGGTGGCCCACAGTAGCCGTTCCTTGCTCCCATTTTCTGACCTGAGCTGTGGGAAGGCTGTGTGAGTGGGAATTCCCAGGGAGTGCTCATGGAATGCTCATGTGCTCACATGGTGGTCCCACATTCTGGCAGGATAGCAGAGACAGCGGGCAGTGCCTTCACAGGCAGCACAAACAGCCCACTGAGGCTTCTCAGGGCTGCTGCTCTGCAATCTGCTTCACAAGGCTCTCGGCTCTCTGGGCCCCTGACTTCTTCCTGCTCACCAGCTCAAAGTTTCCTGGCACTTCTGAGAGATCTGCTTGAATTTAGTAAGACAAAACAGGCTGCAGTGATCAGGTGGAGAGGTCAGCCAGGCAAAGGTCACCCATCAGCCTGTTTGCATGTAATGGTCCCTTTGTTAGTCTTCTCTTTCTCTTTGTTATCTCATCCTTTCGTGGAAGTGTATTGAATGAGATATTTCTCACTGCAGGAGAAATTTTCCCCAAAACGTGTGTACTTCTCTGAGTTGTGTCTCAGACTTGGCACAGACCTGTGTTCTGTTCTAATCTGATCTTCTGTCCTAGGAGGAATCAGTGTGACAAACGTGCACCCTCCAATTCGTTCACCCAGTGCCTCCAGTGTTGGGAGCAGAGAGAGGTAAGGAAAGTGTGTAAGAGAAGAAAATGCAACTTCCACCTCCACAGAACATGCCTCAGTCTCTTCTCTCTTGAATGCATAAAGATGTCGATTTGTCTCACTTTCTCTGTTAACAGGTCAGGCCTGATGGCTGTTACAGCACTTTTTGCATTGTAAAAGCAGTAATTTCATTTGTAATGTATTAATAGAACATCCAAAGATGTATTGACCCTGTAAATGATGGCTAGGTTGGCGTTATTAAAAGAATACCATTTATAAATGAGGTTTTAAGTTCAGAAAAATCAGCTAAAGTGAAAAGCTGCATACTGAAAGCCCTTGTGGAACTATAAATTACTTTAGATTTAAGGAACTGATGTTACAAAGAGGGCTACTAAGAATTTTATTCTGCAATACAGTTAAGTGAGCACTAGATATCTACTGAGAGTCTACACAAATGTTTTTATCCCTTACTGATGGAATATTAATGAACAAATATATTTACACAGTGTTGTTTGAAGAGTGCAGATCCGTTAATGTGTTGCAATAAATTAGAGCATACATCTGACACGAGATTAATTTTTCATGCAGAGGAAAATCAGATGACATTCATCCTACTTGAGTTGGAAATGCAGGTGCTTTTTAATCTGGAATACCTTTTGCTCTATTCCATTTACATGGCAAATTCTCTGAAGGACTCTTATGAACAGTTTAAATGATCAGTTTAAAAGGTTGTTTGAAGAGTTTTTACATGCATTTTAAAATGTGGCTCAATATGCTACTGCTTGAATTCATTTGGTTAGATTTAAATTCTTCATTTTTATTTCAAAAGATTAGCAGGTATTTTAAAGTCTGGTTGTCCACTCTCATTCTGTTAGGACTAAATACATGAAAAAAGATCTAGTTCTAAAAGTAGGGTCCAACTTTTGGTAGAGCTGCAAGGGTCTAAGAAAGTTTTCCAAGATAATGTAAATATGTGTTTATCTGCCATATTCGGTTGTGTGGTTTACAGAGTTCAGTGGAGGTGCTTTTTTGTGCATGATCCAAAAGAAACAGAGATTATTGGCAAATTTTGCACTAATGGGTCAAACTATGAGTAATTCTCTAGTTTTGGGGCTGCACCATTAAAATTTTCCCATTTGGTAATGCTTTTTCAGTATACATAAGGAAATGAGCTTGAGTGTTGCATTCTATAAAGGGAATACTACTCGGGATTGAAAGAAGCAAAGCAGATTAACATCTTGAGGTCTTGGAAAGCATCAGTGTACAAAAGGTGTCCAGTTCTGATTCCTAATTTCCCTTTTTTTTCTGCCTCTTCCTGTCACTTACAGTTCTGGCTCATCCAGCAGGCCACCAGGAGCTGATTCTACACACAAAGTCCCTGTTGTTATGTTGGAGCCAATCAGGATTAAACAGGAGTCAAGTGCATCAAACGAGAGCTTTGATTTCCCAATTGTTGTAGTGAAGCAAGAGATGGAGGAGGAATCCCGGCCTCGGAATGTAATATTTACAGCTAGAAAAAGATCTCCTTCCTCTTTGGGGGGGTATTTTGTATTTACGGGGACTAAAATAATTTACTTGTATTCTGTTGGGAACTGTTTCAGAGGAAAAGTAAAAAGCTAAATAAAACAAAGAGGTGAAATTCAAAATCAAACTAGCCCTACTGCAAATTAAATTAACTGGTGTGATCAGACTGCTTTTATCCATTGAAAACCTGGGAAATCCAGAAATAGCTTGCAGAGATGAAATTTTCAGGTGCTGCTAGGAAGTGTGTCCAGGAATATCCATAAACAAGGCACTAGATTTTGGGCCATCAGAGATTAGTTTTCTTACTGGTGGAGCAGTAAATAGCCTTTCATAGCTAATTTCTTGTGTTCCTGTGTTATAGTGTGTTAGTAATTTCTGCCTGCATGTTGCAAGTAGTATGGCTGCTGGCATGTAAATCTGTTACTAGGTCAGTTTGCATGTTGTTGGGGTCATGTAAATTCACATAAATCCTGTAATCTGACTTCCTTTGTTTCTTCCTGCAGTCCATACTTACTTCCTTGCTGCTGGACACCAATCACAGTTCCACTTCTGATGAAGCTTTGCTAAGAACAGATGCACCAGACAGCACAGATGACCAGCCAGGGGTACTGCAGACCACATTCTCTGGGAAAACAGGATGGATGGGGTCCTCCCACACTGGTGAGGGCAGAAAAGAGGATGATCCCAATGAAGATTGGTGTGCTGTATGTCAAAATGGAGGGAAGCTGCTTTGCTGTGAGAAGTGTCCCAAAGTATTCCATCTCTCTTGTCATGTCCCTACATTGATGAGCTTTCCAAGGTAATTGACTATTCCAATTCCATCTAAAATTGCACTAAAAAATGTTAGACTTGTGTTGTGAAACCCAAGATAAGAAGTTTCGGTCTCAGAAGAAAAGTGGTGTGTTTTTTAAAGTCTTATAACTGGGAGTCTTATTATTTTCATGAAACTTCAGCTTAATTGGTTTTTTTCCCTACAAAATCTAGTAAAACTCTTCACTTATTTTACAATTAAGCAAGATCACATCTAGGGCATCTATTATTGAACTGGGATGCAGAATTACCAATCTGTCATAAAATGTTTTAAGAGTGACTGAAAATAGTTAGATTTCTTAATAATAATGATTTAAAAAAAAAAAGGAGAAATTGAGAAATGTCTACAGAAAAAATCTGAATTAATATCGTATTAAATATATTACTTCAGTGCTAAACATGGCTACACTCCAAGCCTGGGATATGTAGTGACTGACATCTTTTATAACATCTCAGTCAAGTGTTGAAACAAGCATTAAGCTTTCTCGATTGGTTGTTACAAAACCATGGCTCACTTTCTTGACTTTCAAAATAGAGTCTTAAATAGATTATTGTTATAAGCATTACCAGCGTTTGCTTCTGGAATTAGTGTCTGTGATTAAAATAAACGGCATTTTGCAATGCCCCAGCTTGGAAATGTCATGCAATAAGCTTGTTTGTATTAAAGGATAAAAACATGGGTCATAACATGCTCATTGGTTAATGCTTTTATAAATATTGGGTTTTCTGATTAAATATCAGCATAGTTTACTGGTGTAAAACATTTGGATAGCAACTTAGATTAGCACGTTGATATCTCTGTGCTACTCTGAACATGCATACTTGTGGAAGTGTATCTTTCTTTTTAATGTCACTTTTACTTTAAATGTCACTCTTACTTCTTCAAACTTCACACTCCGGAGGAGGTTTTATTAAAACAATGCCATGTTACAGCTTTATGTCATAAGGAAAACCCAGTAAGGTTACAGTAAGCACTTTTAAAATGAGTATTCTTTCTGGCAAGGAAACAAAAAGTAATCTTGAAGCAGGTAGATAACTATGCATTACAAGACTTGGTTTCTAATAAAATTAAATAGCCAATAACAAGTCTTTTAAATGCTTAATTTTTACTGGATCATTCAGTGGAAACTAAGGTAATGATGTCTGAGGGCAAGGGAGCCAAAAGCCACTTAGATAACAGGTGTTCAGATCTGTAAAGGTGCATTGTGTTGCTGGGCTCCAGAGCTCAGCTTAAGTTTCCTCCTGACTTCTGATGTATCAGATTTTTGTTCTCATCTTTGTGGGGTTGCTTGCTTTTTTTTTTTCCCCCAGTTGTAAGTCTTCCAAACAAACTTCTGTCTCTTAGCATTAGTTCCTTTAAACACACATAAAATCATTGCTATTATTGTGTCAGCGGTGTCAGTCTGCTGCTTTCATGGTTGCTTTTTGTTCCTGTTTCAGGTGGATAGAGCAATTTCATAGGTTCATAAAGTCACAGGGTGTTTCAGCTTAGAAGGGACCTTTAAAGGCCCTCTTATTTGAACCCCTCGGCAATGCTCAGAGACATCTTCAACTAAATCACGTTGCTCAGAGCCCCTGGGACAGGGCATCTACCACCTCTCTGGGCAACCTGTGCCAGTGTGTCACAGTAAAAAACTTTTTCCTTGTATCCAGTCTCAATCTACCCTCTTTCAGTTTAAAACAATGTTCCCACAGCATCTTTTTTCCTTCATTCCAACCTACCATATTCTACCTGATTCTTGGATATTTGAATGCATTACCCCTCAATCTTTAATTTGTTCCTTGTTTTCTTGTATCACAAGATTTTTAGGCCATTGCCTCTATAATTTTTTTTGTGTATCTGCCACATCAGTTCTGTAAGGCTAGTCCAGGCACACAGGTTACATTGTCATAAATCAATCTGTGAAGTTAAGACAGTAGAAAGTAAAACTTCTTCTTGAAGCAAAATGCCATCATTCACCACTGCATGCTAAAACTGGCAGATGGTGAAAATCTTTGGATCCCTCTGAATAGAAAACTGTAAAATTTTCTTTTTAAATTTGTGAATTCTTCTGCCTTACTATTGAAATGAAGGGTGCTGCAGAAGCTATTTCCCATTTATGAAGACACTGTTTATAATAACATACCTCTGAGTAAATACATGGAGTCGATCTCATAACTGATTGTTGCTGAGTTGTCTGTTGTGTGACAATTCAGCCCTCTGGTGGTTATCTGCAAGCCTGCAGGTTTCTTTCTTTTTTTTTTTTTTTTTAAGAGAACGCAATTGAAAACATAGACTCTTCATAGGTTTTTCTAATCTTTCAAGTTCATAAATTGTGTTCAACAATCAGTGGACATAGCTTGCAGAACTAATTATCTTATAATCTTATGCTGAGCTTTAAATCTCTAGTATTGTCTCATACAAACTGGTAAAATCATGAATATCTGAAAGTTTTAGGGAGTGAAATACTTTTAGTTTTACAAAGAATCCTGTCTATGGTAATCTCTGTAGATTAGTAATGTGCTGTAGATCAAGGTTGTAGAGGGTATGTGGTTCTCACCATAAAATGTTAACACTTTTCCTTCCATTCAGCCCATCTGACTCCTTCAGTCTCTCTGTAGTTATGGTTGTACAGGGCTCTTCATAGTGCTGTCCTTAAATCCTGTGAGCTCAAGTGAAAAAATTCAGTATTGACAAAGGTAGAGACCATCTGTCAATCATTTCTATCTGCTAGGACACCATTAATAACACCAGTGCCACTAAAAGGAAACAAAGTTGTAGTAAAGGATTTTTGCCAGCTGTCGCAGCCTTTTGTGCCACCAAGAAAACAAGAGAGATGCAGAGAAGACCCCTCCCACAAATGAGGGATTTACCCAGAAATATGTGGAAAGCCTTCTGGCAAAGGAGTGCTCCCTCACTGAAGTCAGTATGTCTGTTTGTCTTTTTTAGTGGAGAGTGGATTTGTACATTCTGTCGGGATTTGTCCAAGCCAGAAGTTGAGTATGACTGTGATAAACCTGCTCACAGCTCTGAAAAAAGAAAATTGGAAGACACCGGGGGTTTGGCACCCATAGACCGTAGAGTAAGGATAAAATTATGATTTAAAACTTCTAAGCTGAAGCAATTTTAAACTGTGTTAGAAACTTCTGTCAGTGTTTTACCTATTTTCAATTGGCAACTTGTGTAAATACATTGAAATTAGTATTTTATTTGAGGTCTTAGTCTACATGTAGAACCATTTATGGAAGAGTAGTAGAGAGAAGACTCCCAGGCTTACAACATATGACACTGATGATGATGAGATTTATTGTAACAGTATCTAAATATTGCCAGTGCAGTGTACAATATAAGCAGGTCTGAAGGGCTGTAACACAGATAGGTTCAGCTGGAAGCCTGCAGGTTTGCAGAAAGCAGCAAAGCAGCCATGGAGCTACTTTAGAATTTTATCTCCACCTGCTACTCACCTGTCCAAAACTGAGTGTTCCCATCCTTGGGCGGGATGTACCCTGCAGGTGTCCCTGCTGGGGTGGGATCCACCTGGAAGCTGCCCTGCAGCCTCTGGAGATCACTTGGCCCAGTTGGCCCAGTCTCCAGGAGCATTTTGTACCCTTTTGCAGGCCCACGTGTACCAAGATCAGTCACAGCCATCACCACTCTCCCATCTCTGGAATGCATTAATTATGCAAGCATCCAGACAGCTCTCCTGCAATTCCCACCTGGTGTTCTTATCGTTGGACAGATCATATTGTCCATCAGGACCAGTGTATGTGTGTGGAGGACAGACTCTGTCACACCACTATTTACATGTGTTCTATTTGTATTTTGGGTTAAATGGAAGTTATAAGCCCTGTAAAGATTCTGACAGGGGATCAGCAAGCATTAAAGCACACAGAATTATTTTTAGAATCGCTTTCAAGGCTCAAGATCCAGTTTAATATATTTGTGTACACAAAGAAAAAGGGGGAATACTGAGTTCTGTATTTTCTTTAGTTTGTGATTTTAGAATAAGCCGTGTAGGATTCCTGAATTACTTGGATATCTATTTTTCTTTACACAGAAGTGTGAAAGACTGCTGCTATACCTCTACTGTCATGAAATGAGTCCTCCCTTTCAAGATCCAGTTTCTCCCACAGTATGTACACCTCACTTCTTTCTGTTTTATATTAGCAGCATATTTGCCATGTTTCTAATGGCATTCTAAAGTCCAGTATCATAAGTCAAATTCCATAGACAGTGCATTAAACATGTTTAGTTTTATTCAAACTGTCTGAAGGGGGAAGTTAAAAGTTAAAGCATTGAGTTGCCAGGGGATTTACAAGTTAAATTCCACAATAACTGATTTTACTTAATACTTCAAAAATAGTTACAAAAAGTAAGTTCTAACACTGCCAACTTCATATCCTGAGTTACATCACTGAGAAGGTAAATTGGGATATATTTGGGGGTTTTAAACATTACCTGATTTTGAGAATTGGGGTACTCCATAGTACTAATGTGAAATTGAATTTCTTATTGACTTGAAATTTGTTAGTTTAAAATGGTAAACCGTACCTGGGTGCATTAGAAGTCCAAGGGTACAAAGAGCTACTACTGTGGTCAGATGAAAAGGTGTTCTTCAAGACAAGTCAATGGGGAAAGAGTTCATTAAAAAGTACTATGTTCCTATGCAGCTTTTATTCCATTTGAGTAAGAATTCTGAAGAACATTCCACAGAGTTTAATATTAAGAAATGTGTTAATAAATCCAGGTATTAAAAACATGCATCTAGTTAGGAGAGTGGGAAAAAATAATATATTACCACTGGTTTTCATTCTTACTTACTTTCTTATTCTTTCCAAAGAGAAGAAGCCTTAATCCTACAGCCACAGTTTGGGTATGAAAACCATTGATATCTCTGAAATTTGCCACCATTTCAAAGGACTTATTTTATATGGTGGTCTTGAGAATGAAACTTAATAGATAGCTTATTTGACTACACCTCAAAATAACATCCAAACCAACTCATTGGGTCCATTATATGTAGTTAGTGGAGGTTTTATATGTTTCTCTTTGATTTTAAAATAGGCATTGGAGAAGGCATATTTTAGCCAAGAAATTGTCATTCATCACTATTATTCCAGAAACTGCATGTATGTTAAAAGTGCAATTCTTGTATCTTTGAGTTGTACTTTGAAGATGAGACTAAATTTTGCCCACTTCCTCAAATCTAAAGGTTTATAAAACAATAAATTATGAACACTGCATTTTGGACTTTTTTTCTCTCCCCTTAGGTCCCTGATTACTACAGAATAATCAAAAAGCCTATGGACTTGTCAACTATCAAGAAAAGACTTGAAGCAACCAATTCATTCTACACAAAGCCAGAAGATTTTGTGGCTGATTTCAGACTGATTTTCCAAAACTGTGCTGAATTTAATGAGGTCAGAAAAGTTGATACTTTATCAGGTTTTGTTGGCTTAGTTGCTTTCAGCAAGATTGTAATGAGGTAGAACTTACAACACAAGAACTTATTGTATTAAACTTACTTTGATGATGAGACTGCAGTGAAAACAGATCAGATTTGACACTGCTGTCTTCTGAGATAACTCTGCAGTGGAGATCTTTCCACAGAAAGGAGGAGGATGGTAACAAACATAGCTGAATGGCAGGACAGCAGCTAAAGAAAAGGACAATTTTTATCATACAAGTTAACGGCGGGCATTATGATCTAAAAATTGATTTAGTCCTCCTTGCATCAGTTCTTAAATTAAGTGGGATTTTCCTCTGGGAGCTTACCCTTATGATTTCAAGTTGCATGTTAAATAATTGTTATTATCCCCCTACTGCACATAAGGGAACATGTGGGGAAATAGGGATGCAGGGTCTGAGTGGACCACAAAATGAGAGAGAATTACAGTGCAAATAAAGGCTTCTCTAAGGGGTTTTCATCCAGTCACCCTCAAGAGCTAGGAATTACTCCTACACTGGTGACCTTCAGGAAGCTGATAGCTGTGGTGGCTGTGGATGACTTGAGGACTGCATTGTCTACTGAGTAATATTTTCACTGTTACTAAAAAGATCTGTAAGCTAGAAAAGTTTCTAACACCCTGAGGGCATATCTGTGTCTTTCACAGCGCAGCTCTGGCCCTCTGCTCCCACCCCAGTCTGGATTTAAGAGTTCTTAAAATCTTTATAGCTTTGAGAAGCCAGGCAGCTTGGCTTTTGTGAGTGGCTTCTGTGGACATACTTTTGTGTGTCAGAGAAAAAAATCCTTGGGGGTTGTTGTCTGGAAGATCTGCCCTCACTCTGTGTTTTTGTGCTCTTTGGGGCCCTGTGCTCCATAGCCATTCTTGCTGCTGAGTGATGGTTTTTTGTAGTTTGTACCTAAAAGACCTGATGTGATCTAAGTACAAAGTTATTTCATGATGCACTGATGCTGTTAATTCACCCAACAGCCCGATTCAGAAATGGCTGATGCTGGCATGAAACTCGAAGCCTACTTTGAAGATCTTCTAAGGAACCTTTATCCTGACAGAAAGTTCCCTGTACAGCCAAACAGCCAGAGTGAAAAAGAGAATCCAGAACTTACCGACGACTCGGATGATGACTTTGTACAGCCCCGGAAAAAACGCCTCAAAGTAGAAGACCGGCAGCTGCTTAAATGAGCCCCACATGTGCTACTGCAGAAAGTTTTTTAAAAAC
The DNA here is from genome assembly GCA_013400435.1 of Pycnonotus jocosus. Lineage (NCBI taxonomy): Eukaryota > Metazoa > Chordata > Aves > Passeriformes > Pycnonotidae > Pycnonotus > Pycnonotus jocosus. The sequence goes on from VWYP01011460.1 coordinate 29,936, forward strand.
TGAGAATATTTATCACTGGTATCACTGTTTTGACCTGTAGGTTTGTGAATATTTACCAGCCTTTCTACCCCCTGTCTGAAACACAAATCCAGTGGAGATCAAGGCATGTGAAGAGCTTCTCTGAAGTTCAAACCTTTCATCTCTTTTCTGGAGCAGCTCAGATATTGCCCTTTGTGTGGGGTGACAGCTGTTTAACTTTGCTTTGAAGAAGAAATTTGTATAGCATTCAACTTTAAAACACAACATGGGTTCAACATGTGGCTTTCTGAAGAAAATGTGACCAGACTTTTAATTTTACCAAAGGCATGTGGCTGGCCATAATTTAATCTCTCTGTACTGTATTTAACACAAGCCATGAAAAAAGATGGTGTAATGTTATTGTCCTGCAATACTGATGGGTATAATGAAAGTGTGGTTGTCCTCAAAGAAGTTAATGGAAATTTTAAAATATAAGGGAGATGGTATTAAAAATAACTTAAAAAAAAAAAAAAAAAGAAGATGAATTTGTGGGAGAGTTTCTAATGGAGGAAGTAAAGGACAGAATATTTTGGTTTGCACCATTTTTCTCACCACCAGCAGGAAACAATGTATTTCTGTACCATTTTGTTTAACAGGTGTCTCAAGTGTGATGTACCTCTGTTTAATGAAGTTGATGGGAAAGTCTTAAGTGGAAAAAAACATTTGTTTCCAAAACCAGTCATTTTTGTGAATTTTTAAAGAGGGGAGAAAAAGCATCCTTTCTGTCCACAGTCTCTTGTTCTTTTCTCATATTTCTAAATAT